>LR752721.1:44090-63733 GCA_902729485.2 Mus minutoides
AACAACAACAACAACAATCGACGACAACATGAGCAAGAAATATGAACGGGCAGTTTATAACAAAAGACTCTGAAAATCAGTAAGCATGTCAAAAGATAAGCTTTTAGGGCTGGAAAGAAGGTCCTGAGTTCAAATCCCAGCACCACATAGTGGCTCACAACCATCCGTAATGGGATCTGATGCTCTCTTCTGGAGTGTCTAAAGACAGCTACAGTGTACTTACATGTAATAAATAAATCTTAAGAATAGGTTGGGGTCAAGGTTGGGGTCAAGGTTGGGGTTAGTATTTGGGTAGGTGTTGCTTTGGGGGATTGGGTTGGTTTTGGAGTTGGAGTTGGGTTAGGGTTAGGGTTACTGGGGTTGAGGTCTGGTGTGTAGTGGTTTGGTTTAGAATGACTCCCATAGGCTCAGATTTGAGTGCTTGGTTCCCAGTTGGTGGGACTGTTTAGGAAGGATCAGGAGGTGTGACCTCGATGGGGGTAGGGGTAGGATGTTACTGGGTGGGGTTCAAGGTTTCCAAATTTAACGCCAGGCACAGTCTCTTTCTCTCTCTGCCTACTGCCTGTGGATAAGATAGAAGCCCTCAGCTACTGCATGATTGTCATGCCAGCCTGCCTTCTGCCATTGTTCTTACCACGATGGTCATGGACTCACCTTATGAAGCTACCCCAGTTAAATGCTTTCTTTTATAAGTTGCCTTGGTCAGGCTGTTTGGTTTTGGACTGGGGACATGGGACTGAAGTGCATATTTTATATATCAAAGCAGACCTGGCCTCCATGTTCTCCCAGTGTCCTTCAGTTCCTACCTGGCATACCCTGCCCCTAACCTTGAACTTTCCAGCCCAGGGGTTGGGCTGTTCATCTCCCAGAGGCTCCTCTCCCTATAATCCAGACATTTTGATTTCCCCTCTATTGTCTCCCTTCTCCTTTTCTCTCTCTGCAAGTGGACCTTTCTCTCTTTCTCTCCCCTGTCCACCTCCCCATGGTGACTCCCCTGGCTTCAATCCTTGGGGGCCAGAGAAATTGCCCAAGAGCGCTTCCCAATAAACCTTCCTTTAATATATTCTTATCTGGCTTGAAGTGGCTCATTTTACCAGCAGAGAAATAACTCATCAATGGTGTCTCTTCATGGCACTAGAACATTACCTAAGGCAGAAGTTAGTATCAGAGAGTTGTGATATTGCTGTAGCGGGCCTGTTCGTGCTTCTGGTTAGTGGAATGTGGATTTCGGGACTTTGACTTAGGGCAGAGGATGAATTGCTCTAAGTAGGGCTGAATGGGCCATCCTAGGAGGAGCATGGAAGACAGTAGTGCTGAGTGCAAGTGGACCATGGAGGCCCAGCTCAGGAGGTTTCAGAGGTGAGCAGTGTCAGCGAATGGACTAGAGACTATTTTTGTGCTATTTTGGCAAAAGAACATTGCTTCATGTCTGCCCTTGTCCAAAGAATCTTCCAGAGGCTAAATCCATGATATTTGCCTTAATGTCAATGGACATAGGAGACTGCAAGACAATTTAGTACTGACCGTGTCCTGTGGCCACTCTTAGATCCACAATGAAACAGAGAAAGTGGGACAGAAAGAAATATAAGATGTACATTTGAGGAGAGAAAGAGCATCAGGAAGAGTAATGTTGGAGCCAAATCTCATGCCAGATGCTGGAACAGAGGGAGTAAGACCCTGAGGGAAAGCCTTACCTAGCTAATCTTGCAATTTGCAAGTTAAGAATCAACAAGTCAAAGCTTATGCAAATGGATGCAAGGAGGGACTAGTTTCCAACTCTAGCAACCTGGTTCTGGCTTTGTTGGGATGAACACAGAAGTGAAGGGTTTTGGAATCTTCTGGCAGTTAAGGAAATCCCCTGAGGTTTGGGATGTGGCAAGGGGTGCCCTTACCTGGTGGCCTAGAGGGGCCACAATGTGAGGCTACCTGTGAAAGTGATGCCTGGATTGCACTGGAGACCCCGAGATGTTAGAGAGTCCAGAACCATGGTTTGTCTACTGAGGAGAGCTGCAAATGGGGTGTGGACAGAGTCTAAGAGAGAGAGAGTCCTGTTGCATCAACAAAGCTGGAAGGAGTTGGAGATCCTAAAAGCCTTCTAAGCCAGCCGTTCTCAACCTATGGCTTGAGACACCTTGGGGGGGGGGGAGGAGATGTGTCGAATGACCCTTTCACAGGGTTACCTAAGAACATGGGAAAACACAGATATTTACATTATAATTCGTAACAGTAGAAAAATTACAGTTATAAAGTAGCAACAAAAATAATTTTATGGTTGGGAGGTCACTGTAATGTGAAGAACTGTATTAAAGGGTCACATCATCGGGAAGGCGAGGAACCACTGAGTCCTTTGACAGCAAACATAGATGTACAGAGATTGGGGTTTACCCTCCTGGGTTTTGGTCTCCCTTTGTCTTTTCCTCACCATGCCACTCTTTCCTTAGTTTTGGAATGGGAATTTATATTCTGTGTTATCGTATGTTGGTGTATGCAGTTTGCTTTTGATTCTTCTGGGAGTTACAGTTAGGAGATTGCCTCCAGACTCAGAAGAGACTTTGGACTTTTAAACAGTATTGAGACGAGACTGTGAAAGAGCGTGGAGACTTTGGGAGTTCCGTGAGATGCATGTGCATTATGATATGGCTGCAAGCCTATTGGGGCTAAAGAGTGGGATGTGGTAGTTTGAATGGGAATAGCCTGCACAGGCTCGTATGTTTGACTGCTTGGTCTTTAGTTAGTGGGACAGTGTGAGAACATTTAGGAGGTTGACCTTCTTGAAGATGTGTCACTGCAGTTTGGCTTTGAGGCTCAAAAGCCCACACCAGGAATAGTCTCTCTCTCTCTGACTATTGCCTGTGGATAAGATATATATTTTCAGCTTCAGGACTCACCCTCTGACACTGTAAGCAAGCCCCCAGTTAAATGCATTCTTGTATAAGTTGCCTTGTTCACGGTATCTCTTCACAGCAGTAGAAAAGTATCTAAGACAGGTGTTCATGTCTTTAGTTACATAGTTAAGATTCTTAGCTGCAAACAAAAAGAGTCAACTCTGGCTCAATAGAGCAGGAAAAATAATTTCAAGAAAGGAACACAGCATTGATAGGAAGTGTAGAAGATCTACTTGAAAAGTGGGCAGTGACACAGGACCCAGGCTTCCATGATCCTGATGCCTTAGAGACTCACAGTGTAATGGTGCTTCACTCTCTCAAGAGGAGAAGTGGTGGGTGTACGCATGCAAATGCGTGTGTGTGTGTGTGTGTGTGTGTGTGTGTGTGTGTGTGTGAGTGTTGTGTAGGCCTGAGGATGATGTTGGATATTTTTTTCTATGGCCCTTCACCTTATATTTTGAGATAGGGGCTCTCAGACATACTGGTTGGTTAGGCTGATACTGGGCATCTGCCTGTCTCCTTCCCCAGCCCTCCAGTCCTGGGGTTACACACCACCATGCCCAGCTTTTCACATGACTGCCGAAGACCCAAACTCAGGGTCTTCATGGTGGCACCATAACCACTTTATCGATGAGGCCAACACTCTTTCCTAAAGGTGGTGTAATTGATTCTTCTAGAAATTGCAGATGAAAATGCCTTATTCTTATCTTCTTATGTAATATATATATATATATATATATATATATATATATATATATAGCCTTTGCCTATTTGAGAAATAAAAAGTGATGTCAGTGTTGTAATAAATAGCCATTTATATTTATTATTATCAATATTGTTACTGTTGCCATTATGTTTTTCAGGAGCTTAGCTCTTTCTACAGAGCCAGAAAACAAACTGTATGGTTTACTTTAGACTCTGAGCCATACGGCCGGTGCTGCAGTCAGTCATCTCTGCCAGTGCAGTGTGAAAATAGCCATAGACTGCACCTAAACAAAGGACATGGCTGAGTCCCAATGGAACTTTATTTACAAAACACACAGTGGGACAAATCTGGCCTGCAGATTCCTGACCAATCTGTTGTTGTTATTGTTATTGTTGTTTTTTTTTAAACTTATAAGAGCTCTAGATATAATGGGAAAATCGGTTCAATGTGACCAGACTCTCAATAGCAACAGCCTGATGTTTCCATATCTGACACAATACTATTCGGTGTGTTTACATGATTAGTTCACATCAGAGTACAATACCTGGCACAGTTACATATATGCATCACTGTTTTCAAATTCAAGTTTAATAACACAACAGTTACCATGAGTTCTAATTTTGCATTCAACTTCTCAACTTTTTTTTTTTTTGCTTTGGCTGTCCTAGAACTCAGTGTGTAGATTAGGTTGGCCTAGAACTCAGAGATCTGACTGCCTCTGCCTCTCAAGTGCTGGGATTATGCCTGGCTTCATTTCAATGTATGATTAATTTCATGGGAACTCTAAGCTCTGGAACCTCTAAGTTCAGCCCCTGCCCTGCCCCTCCCCCTCCTGGATCTTCACTCTCCGTTTCTCAGCTCCCCCGACCCCATTCCTGTTCTGACTACTTGCAATGATCTGCACCCCAATCCTTAGCCTCTGGTTAAAGACTATTTAAATTCAAAAAGAGTCTTTTCACAAGGAAAAAAAAATCAGTCTTTTCTTGGCTTCTTTCAATAAATAACTTTCTCCCACGGGCTCGGGAGAAGTCTAGGCAAGCGTGTACACTACTCTTGCAGAGGACCTGACCTCACTTCCTAGGACATACCACCTGTAACTTCACTGCCACCAGATCTGGTGCCCTCTTCTGGTCTTCATGAGCACGTGCACTTACACATCTATTTCTCCACGCCAAACACGTAATTAAAAATAAAACAAGGAGCCAGAGAGTTGGCTCAGCAGTTAAGAACCCTGGCTTCTTTCCCAAAGGACCCAGCTTTGATTCCTAGCACTCACATGGGACTCATGCCTGTCTGTAACTCTAGTCCTGGTGGATCTGATGTGCTTTTCTAGCCTCCTTGGGCACTGGCTCACAGATATACGCTTCAAGCAAAACGCTCACACAGGTTTTTATTTTGTTTTGTTTTGTTTTGTTTTTTTAAAAAGCAACCTTTCTCCCAAACTTTGATACATTCCTTATTGTGTTAGCAAAAATTCAGTTACAGGCTAGAGAGATTCCTCCGTGGTTAAGAGCATGGACTGTTCTTCCAAAGGACCAGGGTTCAATCCCAGCACCCGCATGGCAGGGCAAAATACTAATGCACACAAAGTAAATTACTTAAAAAAAAAATCAATTACAGATCTTGTGTGTCTTTGCACTGACTGGTTCACTAGAATATGTTTTGCACTTCTCCAAAGGTCACTTCTTATCAGTAGTATTTGTCCATCTCTAAAGACAGTGCTGGCTCAGATACAGAAAACGCTGGCTTTCAATGAGAGCAGCGCAGTACAACGAAGACTCAAGAGCTAATGCCAGGAGTGCTTAAACCTTTACTCTGTAATCGTTCCGCACCACATCCTTACTACGGTAAAGCTTTCAGGCATTACAACATTCGTTTTAAAAAAATAGAATTTTAACCAAAATTTAACTCCTTGCTTTTTCTCCACACCCCAAACACGACCCCCCCCCCCCATCACAGCATTTCTCTCTCAATGTTTACCATGAGAGTCACAAATAAAGAGTGACCACCACAGGAAGGACCCTCCAGAATTAAAAAGGTTTCTTTCTCCCTTAATGTCCTACTTCCCTCCCATCCTGGTCTTAAACCTTTGAGAGTTGTTACTTTGGGAGAGATCCTTACTCATACGCCTACCGAGTTAGGCTCATTTGGTCTCTGGAGGAGCTTTATCTGAGTTCTTATACCCATGCCAGTTCCTGAGGCTCAGGAATGAGGCCCAGACCCACCACCATCCTGGGGCGGGTGGTGCCTGGCCACACTCTTGCCGCTAACCCCACTGCCTCTCAGGCGCTACCAGGTCAGCGTCTCACTGTCCCTGAGGCACCAAATCATGGTTGCTCAAGGTCTCACCATTGAAGCCGATCACAGCCTGAAGCTCCAGTTCCCCTACGTCCAGCTCTGGTAAAACTTGTTCTTCCATCCTGGAGAGTTTCAGCTCATTGATTCTTCAACTCCAGGGTGCAGCGTCTCCTGGTCGTCATGGTAACTGGCGCACGCCTGCGTGCTAGGTTCACGCAGGAGCAGAAACCCAGCCCACTGAATTTGAGTTGATTTCCCCTCTTGCAAACGTTGGGAGGACTTCCTTAGTATGTATTTTACTCATTCTGGAAATGTAGGTGGTAGGTTGACGCTTAGTGCACAAGGTAAATTTCTTCATCTCCCGTGTACAGGTCTGTGGCTTTTTTTTTAATTATAAAATTAAGCCCCTAGTGATGATTATTAAAAATAATTGAACACAGAATAATTGAGCACAGAGAATTGCCTCTGATGAATAGGTTGCTATAAAAAAACATGGCACTGATACTTCTATGTAAAAGAAAAAAATTTAAAAATCACTAAAAACGTTTTAGTACAGTATGCAACTATTTTTATGTATGTATGTTTGTATGTATGTACGTACGTATGTTGCCTGTATGTAAATTTCCTGCCTCAGCCATCCAAGTGCTGGAATTCCAGGCTTGAGTTATCACACCCAGCTTGTTTTGCTGTTTTGAATTAAGAAAAAAAAAAATCAGAGAGCGGGGATTGAAGCGCTTCCATCCCCTGGGAAAATGTTTTGATTCTGCTCAACAATTTAACTATCTTTCTTGAGTCCGGCAATTCATGTGAATTAACAAAAATCGATTCTTGAATCCCACTGTCCCCCAGAGGTGCGCTCTGGGTAGCGGGGGTGTCGTTCTGAGGTCAATAAAACAGGTTTCACTTTGCCAACTCTGAGCTCGGGTCGCGCACCCTCCGAACTGCGGGGAATGAGCCGCGCGGGCCGCCGTAGTCAGCTGCTACGAGCAGGAAGTGTCCCAGCTGCGGGCGGAGACTGCACCATGGCCCCGGACCCCTGGTGAGTTCCCGGTGAGGGCAGCAGAGTGTGGGGGTTAACTTGGGGGTGGAACTGACTGCCAGGGACTGGAAGACACCCTGCCCATCTCTGAGCTTAAGGCTGGCGGCCTTAGGGATGAAGATGGAGCGAGGATCCTCCCCCGTTGAAGGGACTCCACCACGTACTGCCTACTGGGTGCTAACTCTGTGGTCCTAGGGGAGAATATGACCTGGGGGAGATGGGACTTGAGCAATCGGATATTTACCCCCTTTTTCTGGGGCTTCTTGCCCATCATGCTTATGGCTGACTGCATGCGTAGACTACCCCGGGCTCTTGTAAAAGTGAGGTAAAAATAACCTTTTGGTGGGGTATCCTTTCACCCAGTAATCCCAGAAAGGGAATAAACTGGAGTTCACACACTCCATGGTCACCAGTTAGTGGCTAGTTGGGCACAGGTGCTATGGGCTTTTCACAGAAAACTTGTAGGACTCTGGGAGGGAAATTTTTGCACTTGTGATAAGGCATTTACCCTTTCCTGCATCAGTAGCAGAAAACTTATGTCAGCACAAAGTAGGGCAGAAAGTGCCTGATAAGGACCATTCAGCTAAGAAACCCCAAGGAGAGAATGATGAAAAATATCTTGGTACAAGGAGCAAATTGCTATAAAGTCCTGACCTTCCTGATGAATAATTTATCACACTGCATTTATATAAAGTTTGTGTTGGAGAATATGCCTTCCGTTGGTGTTTCTGGTACAATTTATAGTTGTTTGGTGGCAGATAAATTTGAATATTAAGAGAGTGGATCCCAAGGTCAGAATTAGAGTTATCTGGGCTCTAGGCTACTTGGGCCAGTTGCTGATTTGTTTGTTGTTGGTTTGGTTTTCAGTGTCTCAGGGAGCCCAGGTTGATCTTGAATTCCTGTTTCTTTTTGCTTCAGTCTCCAAAATGGTGGCATTGCAGGCCTCTGCTACCAAGCCCAGCCAAGTGATGACTTTTGTCCTAGAGTTTTAACAATTGTATACACCCCTGGTAGAAAATTTAGAGACTGCTGAGTATCTGAAGGAAGTAAAAAGCAACCTTATCCCTCCGAAGCAATCAGTGCTTACCTTTTTTTCCCCAATGCATTTATTGTTTGAATCTATAACCTGCTTATATTTTACAAAACAGGGAGCATTTCTCCATGTCCTTAGGTAGTCTTAAAACCATGAATTTAAATGTGTATCGGTGCATCATCTGAGTGTAAATAACATTTCAAATTTTAGCTAGGTTGTAGAACGATTGTTTAGCACACGCAAGACCCTGGGTTTGGTCCCCAGCAAGACCAGAAAGCTTTCAGCTGGCAAACGAGAAAGCCACTGAGTCAAACAGTTAAGTCTAACAGTAAAAGAGTTGAAACGCCTCAGTGTCTTGGGCAAAATTCTCCCGTAAGTCTGATCTCATTAGACCCCCGTGCCATGCTCTGCAGAGAACTGGCTTCTGCTCTTCTGTCCTGCTTGCACGCACTATACCTTCCTCCCAGGACCACCCCATGGCAGAACATGCCAGGCGTGCTTTCTTCTTTCATCTTTGCTTCTTGCTGTGTGCCTTCCACAGTGCTCAAACTCTGCTCCTCCTCCCCAGAGGGAAATCTGCTTTAGTCTTGTTTAAAGTCGGCCCAAAGTGTCCTCTTGCGGCCCAGCCCATCTGAGTGCCTCTCTCGTCAGTAATCTCTCCTTTCCCCAGCTCTAGAGGCATTTAAGTTAGGTCCCATTCCTAATCAACAGGATTTTGTTACAGGTTTTATATGTTTGATTTGCCCTCACAGAGCTGGACTGAAGCTCCTGTCTTCATAGATTATTTACTTATTGATTGGAGGCAGTAAGTAAAGTGTGGGGAAGTTGGGGCTAGGACTTATTTTCTTATTACTCTGATGTATTTTTTTTTAAACACCTGCTCTTTTTCATGCACACCTATACCAGATTATACTGAATGATTCATATTGCTGTATATGTGAATCTAGGCTTAGGGGTTGACACAGCCTCTGAAGTTCACAACACAAAGTTCTCTGTATAGGACCTGGAGACACATCCCCAGCCCAAGCTAGACACTTCGGTGACTGAGCCTAGTGCATTGAACAAGCTAGACAAATGCTTCCCCATCCATCTGTGCCCTTAGTAATCCCAAGCCCCTTTTCTTTAAAGTTGGAGACTGATCTCTAAGTTTTACCCAGGCAGCTTCTAGCTGACTAACGTTGAAGTTACGAGTCCCTTGTCTCAGCCTCAAGTAGCTGAGGTTATAAGCTACTACTTCCAGTGCTGGAATATTTTAGAGAAATAAGTAGTTATTTTCTTATGGGTAAAGCTGGGACATCAGGGCAAACAGCAGTTTTCAATATTTTGCAATGGGCAGTCCTAGAGAATACATCATTCACTTGAGCACATGAGTCCCCGCTTCTTAGGAGCAGACTGGTGTGAGAGATGAGACCGGCGTTTAAAATGCTGTGAAGAGGAAAACTCTGGGTGCTGTTGGGTGTTGACTTGAATCTTTTTCTTTTGAAGATTTATTAATTTATTTTATGTGTGTGAGTACACTGTCACTCTCTTCAGACACACCAGAAGGGGGCATCGGATCCCATTACAGATGGCTGTGAGCCACCATATGGTTGCTGGGAATTGAATTCAGGACCTCTAGAAGAGCAGTCAGTGCTCTTAACCACTGAGCCATCTCTCCAGCTCTGGATCTTTTTTTTTTTTTTTTTTTAATTTATTTTTTTATTTTAAGTGTGTGGGTGTTTTGCCTACACACATGTGTGGGCGTCATGTGCTTGCCTGGCAACTTACAGAGGCTTGAAGAGGATATGAGACAAATCTGAACTGTCATGTGGGACCTGAGAATTGAACCCAGGTCCTCAGGAAGAGCATCAGTGCTCTTAACCACTGAGCCAGCCCCTGATTTAGCTTTTCATTCGAATCTTTCCAAGCCCAACACTGTTGAGTGGCAAGTGGCAAGCCAGTCAGCGTTCTGAGAGAACTGTGGCAGGCTTAGGAGTCTGCCAGGCTCTCTTGTCAGAGCATTTTTTTGCTGCAGATACACAGTTACTGCCGTCCCTGCAGTGTGCTTCTGCATGTCACTTCTCATCTTTCCTCTGTGTCTCCTGCCCTGAAACAGCATCTCCTTGTCACTGTGTCCCCTTAGACCAGGCTGGCCTTGAACTCACAGAGATTCTCCTACCTCCACCTTTGCAATGCTAGGATTAAAGGCATGCAATACCACACTCAGCCAGCATTTTCTTTTAAAGAACTTTAACCTGACTTTGACTTTGATTGACGCAGGTTCTCCACGTACGATTCTACGTGTCAGATAGCCCAAGAAATCGCTGAGAAGATTCAAGAACGAAATCAGTGTGAAAGAAGAGGTGAGAAGACACCTAAGGTAATAAATACATGGAGGAATCAACGTGCTAAGCTCTGATGTCTGAAACTATTGCTAGATCTGGGGCATGCTGGGGGTGGGGGGGTGTATGTATGTGTGTGTAAGTCTTTTAAATCTTTGAAATGTGTTTTCATATGTTGTAGCGAATTTTACTTTTTTTTTGCCACTCCCCCAAGATATAAAATCCTCTGTATTTCATTCGCTGACTCTTTATATAGCTGCCGTTCTTCATGCTTTGGATAGCCGCTGGCATCACACTCCAGAGGGTTCACACCGTCGGCAGCTGCTGGCATCACACTCCATAGGGTTCACACCATTGGCAGCTGTTGGCACCATACCCTTGGGTTTGTGTGTGTGTGTGTGTGTGTGTGTGTGTGTGTGTGCATGCTTATGAACTTGTGTGCATGTGGAGGCCAGAGGTTGTTGACGTTGATTGTGTTCTCTTTGTCACTTTCCACCTTGTCCTTTTGAGGCTGAGTCTGCCATTGAATTCGGAGTTTACCAACTTAGTCAGACTGGCCAGTTAGCATCAAGGATCTTCTGGTGTCCTGTTGTCTGTCCCCCCCTCCCACCCCCCGCCCCCGCTTCCAGTGCAGTGCTGGGGTTAGAAACGCAGGCTGCTGCGCCTGACTTTTGCCTCCTGTGTGGCCTGCTGGGGATGAAACACGGACCCTCAATCTTCTGCAGCGAGCCCATCCCCAAGCCCTCCCCTAGCCCCTTGTGCTTTGTTTTTAATAACTTCTTACCCAATTGTGTGGGCTACGTAGGGAGATCTTACCTCAACACCAAACAGGTTAAGCAGCAAACCAAAGGAATAAATGCAGTACTCAATCATGTGCACAGTATGATAGGTACAGGCACTCCTCTTTATTTTGCATAGATATCATTTGTCTTATTTTCATTCTCATTTTCTCCTTCAGGGTAACTTTACTTGTTTGTTTGTTTATTTTTGAGTCAGGGTCTCGATGTGTAGCTCAGAATGCCTTGGAATTACTATGTAGTCCAGGTTAGTCTTACACCATGATCTTCTGAGCGCTAAGATTACAGATGTTTATCATTTCAAGGTAATTTTTTAGAATGTCACTAAAAAAAAATTGCACTGTATCTTAATTATCAATAACAAGATTCCAAATGGATTTTAAATGACAGGTAGTGGATTTGTGGATTAAGTGGGGGTTCAAGTTTTTCATACTTCTTAGTGCTTTGTGATCCACTCTAACCGCAGCGTTCACTGCATAGTTACTGTCTGCCCGCTACCAGTGTACATATTTCTTTCAGATTTTGTTGATATTATTTTATGTTTTTAATTAATCAATTAATTAATTTAGAGACAGGCTCTTCTACACCCAGGCTGTCTTTCTGTAGTTCAGGCTGGTCTTGGGCTCCTTATCCTCCTACCTCCACCTTCCAAGTGCTGGCATGGTAGGTCTGAGCTGGCTTGATCACTGTACTGAAATGACTCTTTGTGTGTGTGTGTGTGTGTGTGTGTGTGTGTGTGTGTGTGTGTGTGCAGTACATGTACTTGTTTATGTGTGTATATGCATGTATGTGTCTCCAAGTGAAAGCCAGAGGTTAAGGATGGATGCTTTCTTGATTGCTGGTTTTTTGTTTTTTTTTGTTTTGTCTTCTTGTTGTTGTTATTGTTTGTGGAGTTTTTCTTTGCTTGTCTGTTTTGTTTTGAGACAGCATCTCTCATTGAACTTGGAACTTACCAATTTGGGTAGACCAGATGGCTAGCGAGCCCCATAGATGCTCCTGTCCCCACATCCCCAGTGCTGGGATCATCAGCATGTGTGGCCCTTTTACATGTGTGCTAGGTCCTCGAACTCAGGTCTTCCTGCTTGCATGGCAAGCACTCTCCTGACAGAGCCATCTCCCCAGCCCTGAACTGATTCTCTTTAACTTTCCCAAGCAGATGATTTTCCATCTGCAAGTAATACTTTAATTTCCCTTGAGCCCTTCGCATTTCCTGAGTCTTGATCTTTTGGTAAGAACTTCTAGATCACAGTTGAGTGATACCATTCGGACAGTGTCGTCCAAATTTCCCCACACTGTGCTAATCAGATGTTTATTCTGCTTTTAATCTTTGACACCGCGAGCTTTCTCTTTAGGGTCCTCCCACTAAGCCATTCTTACCTTGCAAGATTAAATTGTACTTCACGGTAGCATCTCATCCTCTTTAACGTAGTTCCAAGTCTGCTGATAGTTCACTAGCATTTTGTCATCCTTGAGTGGGATTGGCACGCAGGAGTTTTTGTTTGTTTTCTTTTTTCAGTTATTTGAGTCAGCGCTTTTGTCTGGGGTTGTGATAGCTAAAGTATGAACTGGGCCTTGCTTCTTTTTTGTACATTCTGAAATCTCTGCTTTATTATAACTAAGGAAGTTTTCTCTTGATTACCAAATATTTTCTTATACAATGTTAAGAAATCTTCCTGTGAAATGCTCCCTGTGACATCACAGCGCAGTTAGTTTCTGGGCTATTCTCTTTTTGGTGACATTTCATTTTATGGCTTGATTTAAAATTTATAAAATTCCATTTGTTTGAGTGTGCGAGCATGTGTATGTGTGTGTTGTGTGTTGTGCCCTTTTGGTAGAGTTTGTGGTGTGTGTGTCCTACTTCTCCCCGAGCGATAGAGCTGCTACTTCATGGTTGTTTGTTGAGTGAGGGTCTCACTGGGTAGCCTTGGCTGGCCTGGACCATGCTGACCTTGAACTCTTTCTTAGAGATCCTCTCACCTCCTCAGAGCTGGGATTATAGGTGCACCCCAAGGTGCACCCCAACATGCCCCGAGTAACCGCTACTTTTAGCAAGCAGCAGTGAGAACAGTGGCGTTCTGCCTTTTTAATATTCTTCTGATTTCATCCATGGTCCAATATGTTTTCATTTAAATGGGTCCTTTTGTTCTTCACATTTCCAAATGTCAGAGTGGGGCTCTCCCCACCCCTCCTTCATCTTTAGAGTCACAAACAGACATGTCCTCCGGGTTTTGAGGATGATTGGAGAAAATTCCCACAGTTGTAGAAGAAGAGCAGTGCATGGTTAACATTCCTTTCATGGAAACAGAACATGTACTCTCCAGTGTTCACATGGGCTATAAATACACCAGAGTGTTCAGAGACCAGTCAGGATGCTAATGGGACCTGACACCTTGTCATCTGAAGCATGGTTGAGGGAACTTGTGGGCCTTTGCCGTTGAGCATGGACTGGGGGAACACAATTTCCTGCATGGCTCCAGGGCGGATAAAATACAGTGTGTATTAGAATTTCAGCTGAGTATGAATGCAGGCTGACAGTTTCCACTAAGTATCCGCGTTCCCGTGTGGACCAGGTTGCCATGGGGCAGGCGGGTGCACTATGGGTACAGGCTCCAGGTGGGTGGCTAGACCAGGATGCCATTGAGACCTTTACAACCCTGAAAGTGTCCTTGGGAGGCTAAGCCTCTCTCCCAGGCCTTTTTAACTTAGCTGATGCTACACCACAGGCCCAGTGGACTCAGGCTGTGTCCTTCTCTTTGCAGCTGACCTTGACAATCAGAACATTGTTGAAGAATCTGAAGGTAAAGATCGACCTTTTGAAGGACTTACTGCTAAGAGCTGTGTCGACACGCCAGATGTATCCATGTAAACATTTCCACCTTTTCTGGAGTGGGAGGAAAAACAATCTTAAGACAGGAAGGAATCTGGGCCATCCAGATTTTTCCACAGCTCAAGGAGGACTTGGTTTCCACACTGTTGCTATAATCTTACATTCTGTCTTAAGTGTCTGCTCACTGTTACAGTGACTGTGCTAGCAAGGGAAGACCTGCCTAAGGAATGACTTTGTTTGGGTATAACCTTGACAGGCAGGAAGCTAATGCTTTCTGTCAGGGCTCTGTGGAGCTGCACACTGCTCTCTGTCACTGCCTTGAGGATGGCTAGATGCTGCTCCAACCAGAGGACTTCCATGACACTTCTGAGCGGTGGTTCCCTGCTGGACTTTGCAGAACATTTCCCCCCCCTTTTTCTCAGTAGCCCAAGCTGGACTCAGATTCACTTTGTAGCCAGACCTCTGCCCTCACATCCTGAGAACTCAGGTAAAGGCATACTCCGGTGCACCCAGTTTTGTGTGGTGCTGGGGATGGCATCAGGACTCTGCATGCTCCCCAGGTGCTCCCCTAACTGAACAACCTCTCAGCCCTTGGGATGTCTTGTAATCTGCTTCCTGCCCAATAACATCCTTTTTGCTTTTTAAAATTTCAGCCGTAGGTTGGTGAGGTATGACTTGCCTGTTTCGTTCTTTCAGGGACACAGGTACATGTCCCTAGTTTGGGAGCTTTGGGGGTAAAGAGTGCGTTGGGACTTGATTAAGGCAAGCTGGGTCATCTGATCCTCTTGGGAATTATCAAGTACTCAAGCTTTTTTTTTTTTTTTTTTTTTTTTTTTTGAGCCGGGTGGTTGTACACATGTGAAATCCCAGCACTGAAGAGTGAGGTGGGCTAGAGCATTAAAGGCCAGCCTGGGCTATGTAGTAAGTTTGAGGCTAGCCTAGGCTATATAATGAGGCACCCTTCCCCACCCCACCCTGTCTCAGAACAAACATTTTTAAAAGAAATTCAAGATGTAACCTACTACCTAAACTAATTCTTCAAACCTAGTTTATATTGAAGTGAAAACTGACCCCACAGTTGTTTTTCTTTAAATTGTTTATAGTTCAGGCCAAAGATTTGACTCTTGGTAGTAGAGGAAACTGTGTGTCCTGGCTTTAAATGTGGGGAAATGTAGGAGTACAACTTTTTCAACAAAACCATTGAAGGTGTTTCAAAAATACATTTTCTCCCAAAGGAATCCTTTTATGTTAGCAGGATGGTTGGCCTGACTTAGTTGCATGGTTTTCCGTATGTTTAATTATTAATCTGCTGAGGTTTCAAATAAAAGTCTAATCTTAGTAAACAATGGGGGCCTTCTTTCAAACCCAATTGAAATATTCTGGCATGTAATCTTACCCTCTGCCTGGTATCATTTGGTACTGCCCTGTTAGTCTGTTACATAAAGAGCTTTTATTTTACCCCAATCAACAGGTCTTAATCCACAGACCTTGAGTGGTTTCTGATAGGTGGGGCTGGCTCCTATTCTTTCAGAAGTCAGCGCTGGAAAGTTTGCACATATGTTTAAGGTACAGGACTCATTTTAGTGTAACCAAGAGCATATCCATCAGGAAGGTAGCTAAATACTGTCTCGTGGTTGTTAGTACCTGTTTGCTAACTTCTAGGAAGATAATAATTGTAGTGCACTTTATTTATATACATGCTAACCCTGTAGAGCTAGAGACATATAAAATTCAAGAACTCTATTTCCTGTTCACAGCCCCTGCTAGACAGTAAGGAGTACTAAGTGTGTAATTGGCTTCATTTTTGTTAACACTTTTAGTCTGATCATCTGTTATAATGGACTTTTGGTTTTGTTTTGATATCAGAATGAGACCCTGCATATGGCATATTTATGTTATGTAGCAAAATCACAGCTATGAAGTATCAACGAAATAATTTTATGGTTGAGGGTCACCACAACATGAGGAACTATATTAAAGGTTGCAGCATTAGAAAGGTTGAGAACCACTAATTTAAAACATTAGCAAAGCTTGAGGGAATATGAATATGAATGATTTCATATTTCCTGGGGGCGGGCAGGGAACCTCAGCTGGATTATAAAAGCTTTTTAAAATAATCTTTTTTCTTTTTTCCTTCAAATAATTGAATTTTGCTGGTAGAGGTGACATTCAGATCATACACCACACGGGGGTGCTCTTAAACCTGTTTTCAGGGAAGTCCTTTTTTTTTTCTTCTAGAATAGAAAAGGAGGTGGTGAATTCAATAACATTAACAGCTTCTGTTAGCTTGTTTGATGCTAGAGAGCGAACCTAGAGTCCTGAACCTGCTAAGCATGTGTTCTACAGCTCCAGCCCCAGGTAGCATCTTCTAGTCTTTCGTTTCTCTAATATCCTTCCCCTTAAAACATTTTTAATAATTTAGGTTTTCCTCCAGATTTAAGCCACTTCAGATGGACGCTTGTCAATGCTAATTACTTCATATGCTTGGTCTTAGTGATTTATTTTCTTTTTTATAAAAAAAGGTGATGTGGTCAGATCAACTTTGCTACCCCATGTCACAGAAAATAGGTGGAGAGATCCCAACATCACAGCAGGGAGTTTTATATAGAGAGGAATCCTGGACATGCCAGGATCTTCCCCAGGACCCTACAGCTAGAGATACAGGAGTCAGATCCAAACACACGACTATCTGGCTCCAAGTCCATTGTTTTAAGCTGAATTCTCCTTTAGTAGATAGAATATAGTCCCAGGTAACCTGGCGTGTCTTGGACTCAAATTCTCTATTAACAGTATGTTGCTGTCACACAGATCCTCAAGGACCTTCTTAGTCACTGAAGTGTTAAGCACCAATCACTGTGGTCTGTTAGTTACATCTTATCATGATCTTTACTTTAAAAAATGGCCGTAAATCTCTGATAGAATGGCTCTTTAAAAATCATTTTAATTTTATTTGTATATTGTGTTTGTGTGTGTATGTGTCTTTGTGTGCACAGTACCTGAGAAAGCCAGAAAGGGTGTTGGAGTTACAGGTAGTTGTGAGCTGTCCAGTGTGGGTAAACTCGTGTCCTGTAGGAGAACAGCCAGTGCTCATAACCATTAAGCTGTCTCTCCAGCCCACATAGGGCAACTTTTAATTACTGTTCTAGGGAGCAATTAGTGTTGAATGACTTTTATTTTTGAGGCAGGGTCTCACTGTGTAATTCTTCCTAGCCTGAAGCTTGCTATGTAGACCAGGCTCTCTTGGGACTCAGAGGTCGGCCTGCCTTGGCCTGCCTCAGCCTGCCTCCGTGAGTGTTGAGATTAAGGTGAACATCAGCATACCCGGCGCTGGGTGACTTTTTAAATGTGAATCTTTGAACAGCACATCTCCTTACTGAGCTGAATAATTGAGAATTGATGGGACTTTCCTGAACATGTTTACATCTCCCTGTCTTCATGAAGTTGTCCAAAAATTACTGTACCAGAAAGAGAAGTTCTTTTCTAGACACGTAGATTTATGAGTGTGGACTTGAGAGGTCACATTCTTTCCTGAAAGGTGGTTTTGTTGGTTTGTCTTTTTCAAAGAAAAGCTGTGTGCTTTGACTCCATTAGCATGTAATTAATAAGAGAAGAGTCCTGCGGAGTACTCAAATCTGCTGGATACATTTCTGAAATAGTTCATTAATGTCTTTGATACAGGGTCTCATCCTGCATCCCAGCTAGCCTGGGACTCTAGGCAGTCCTGCTTACTTCTCAGCCTTTTAAGTGCCGGGATTATGGATGTGAGCCACCGTGCACAGAAAGCACTCACTCGTATTTCTAGCTTTTCTGTGAGAGTAACTTTAGCTGCCTCAATGGGTTGCAGGACTACACTGTGCTGTGGGGGCTCTCATGCCATACTCAAAATATTCTCAGTTGGCTTTTCATGGGCCTCCTCCTTTGTTAGCTTTTCAAAACCAGCTCCTGTACCTTTTGTGAGTGTCAGCTGGCCCTGGGAACTGAACTCAGGTCCTTTGGAGGAGCAGCTCTCATCTGCTGAGCCAACTTTCTAGCCTCGTCCTTTACTTTTTTTTTTCTTTTTTTAAAGGCAAAAATAGTCTCTTTATGAAAGGATTAAGTATCAGACATATTTTGATGCCTTCAGAGAGGGCCTGTGCAGATAGGTTTTTTTGGGTTTTTTTTGTTTGTTTGTTTTTTGTTTTTTTAAAGAAATCTCTTAATGGTCCTCAACTCTGTGTTTTAGGAACAGTGATGGGTGAGGAGATGTGGTATCCACTGTGTAGTTAGTGGAATGGCTGCAGCCCTGGAGAGATGTGGTAACTCCTCTATAGTAATTGGAATGGCTGCAGCAGTGGGGAGATGTGGAGATTCTAGAAACATCTTAGCTGGAGCAGCAACAGAGATGAAATTCTCCAACACTGACTCTCTTTGACAGAGCTTTCAGTGGTATCTGGGAATGTGGGAAAAATAAGACATGGTGCTTGTGTTTGGAGAAGTTTTATTATTTATAGTCTGTCACTAGATCTCTTTATAGGTTTTGGTATTAAAATCTTGTTATTATTTTCCACAGTAGTAAGTAGTTTTGGTTGCTATTGATTTTTGTCTTTGAACTTCCAATTCATACATGGTATGATTGGTAGCTGCTTGCCCATGTCCCTAGTTTGGAATTCTGGCACCTTGGTGCTGTGGGATCAACACTGATTTGGGGACCACCAGGGCTGAGGGTAAAGGGCAGCCCTATCACTCGAGGCCAGAGAGAGAGTTCAGCCTTCCCTGGCTTGAGTTGCATTATCTACGAGGTGGAACTAATCCTGTTTTGGGAAATAGAAGCATTTTTGAAGTGCCTCATGGGATTGGCCCCTTCCATCATTAAGATAGTCACTTCCCCTTCATCTGTCTCCTCAGGGGTCTGTTGTTTCAGTGTGTTAGTGTAGTATAAATGAAATATAAAAGGAAGAGCCAGTGTGGCTAATTGTGTAGCTTTCCAAGCTTTAGCAGGAGCCTCTAGGGATACTGAGTTGCTATACTAGGCTGTGTTTCTTATCGAAAATACATGGGACCAGAAGTATTTCAGATCTAGGAATAGTTAGATGTACATGATGAGACATTTCTGATGGGGACTCAGGTATAAATATAAAATGTGTATTTACACATAGCCTTGAGTTAATTTTATAGACTATTTAAAATAATTTTGCGCACAAATCAAAGTTTCACATTATGAAAATTTTCACCTATGGTATCATGAGGAAGTGCTCAAAAGCTAACAAATTTCAGAGCACTTGAGATTTTAGATTTGGGGGTTAGAGATGCCCCGGCTGTACTGATATTGTTTTAAACAGGATTGAAACAGTGGGCAGTGCTGGCTGCCCTGGGGGTGGAGAAAGCCCTGGGTGTTTAGTGTCCAGCAAGCATGCAGGAGGGAGCCCTGGCACAGAGTAGAAAGAGCTGGGCTTTAGCCGATACAGCTTATTCATGCTGGGTCTCCATTTCCTGCCAGAGAAACAGTGAGAACAAGGGGATCCATAGGGATCCCCGTCACGTGCTCGGCTCGCTCGTGCTGCCTCTCACATTGGTCCCAAGTGTTGGCTCATTCCAAGCATCACTTTAAACCTGTAACTTGCATTTGTTACATTTGTTTCATTTCAGAACATACCTTTAAAGTTTTTGTAGCATAAAAATATTTTCTTCTTCTTCTTCTTCTTCTTCTTCTTCTTCTTCTTCTTCTTCTTCTTCTTCTTCTTCTTCTTCTTCTCCTTCT
>LR752722.1:9826-63672 GCA_902729485.2 Mus minutoides
GTTCCCACCAACCCTTCCATTTTTTACAGTTAGTACTCAAATATATATTACCTATTCAAAGGTTAAAACATTTAAATATATTTTAAAAGGTGTTGGAGAAGCAAACACATATATTGCGATTATTTTATTTAATTTAAGAAGAACCCCTCCCCCCCCCAGCAAATCCCTGTATTATCTTCTGTGTAAAATAACAGCTCAGCCATTGACATAAATGATGTCCTTTCCCAAACACAAACACTTCACTCAGATCAAGGGTTTGCCATCTGAGAGTTGGTTTGGACCTGAGTTTTTTTTTTTTTCCCCACAGCTCTAATATCTGCTTACTTGCCCCGAGAAGCCTCTCTTAATTGCCCCTGAAGTTTTGTGTCTAGCGGACCAAAATGGCGACTGCTTTCCCATGTTAAGCTGTACAAGTTGTTCTTGAGTATTGCTTGCTTGTTTTCTCTTCAGAGTTTTGCCACGTGGCAGAGGCTGGTCATCCTACAACGTGTCATCCTCCTGTCTCAGCCTTCTGAGTGTTGAGAATACAGTGTGTGTGTGTGTGTGTGTGTGTGTGTGTGTGTGTGTACAATCTTCTTTGTTGACCTTGCCCTGAACCTCTCCAGGAAACACTGGCTTGTTCCCGACCCCAACTGCCCGCCACAGTGGGTCCCCAGGGGCTCTGGTCACACTAGGCCTTACTTGTCTGTTTGTTGACTGACAATCAAGGCACTAACTAGCACAAGCTTAGCTTGGAGGTGCAATTATTACCATGCTAGCTGAAAATGAAGTTGCAGTGGCCATTAAATCTTGGAATTCAAGATTTTAAAAGTAACTGTAAATCAGTTGGAAGTTGAGAAGCCACCAATGACACCACTGGGAGAACCAAAGGATCTAGACTTCTTGGATCACTGTGAATTCAACCTTGTGCTTCCAAAATTGCTGTAAGGACAATGAAGCCACATGAACCTGGAGTCTGAACTACTACAAGGAGGTATCAGAATTTAATGCTCCATCAGAGTTTTCCAGAAACTACATATGCATCCACTGGGAGATGGATTAATAGTCATTCTAAATTTCAATCCACCGTGCATTGATTAATCCCGCCCCCACCCTCAATCCCCCCTTGTTCTGAGGACTCTGCCCACCTTATATAGCTGAAGTCTGGAGAAAAAGGGATGAGATGTTTCCATATCAACCAGAAGAGGGCAGTGTTGAGTCACTGATCTCATTTGAACCAATCACTTAAGTTAGCAGGGCAGCAGACAGCCTTCTATCTCCTTCCCCATAAAACAAGACAGAAAAGGGCTACACAAAGATGGAAAATGCAGGCTTATAGACACAATGCTGAAGGGTGACATTCTGGAATGATGTAAGACTGGGAGTGGGAGCAAGTGGATGGATGGGGAGAAGATGCTGTATAAAGTGGGGGCTACCTAGTCCCCTCTCTGAACATGCTGATCTCATTAGTTGTGGGGTTTTAATATTTGTTATCTATCTATCATCTATCTATCTATCTATCTATCTATCTATCTATCTATCTATCTATTATCTATCTACCTACCTACCTACCTACCTACCTACTTATTTAGTGTGTGTGTGTGTGTGTGTGTGTGTGTGTGTGTGTGTATGTGTACGTACATGTACATGTGACTGAGTGTGAAAGTCAAAAGACAGAAATAAGTGCTTTCTTTCCCTCCTGTGAGACTGTTTTGGGCTGTGGTGACCCTGACGGTCTCCCAGTTGCTGTGCTACCCGCCCTGGCTCAGGCTGGAGCCTGAACAGAAGCCTCCAGGCAGAGGCCACACCCCTCAGAGCCCCTCTTTCCCATGCCAGTGATGTCCTCTGGTTGAATTAAGTTCTAGCTCTGCTCTCCCAACTCATTCCTGGATCAACCAGCTTTATCCGGTGTGCCCATACTCAGAGCTTTCAGCCCTTCAAGTCTGTCTGGTACCAAGTCTATTTCTAAACCTTTGATAGATTTATGTTCCCACGTCTGCAGCACGTTTTGTTTGCTGTATTGGGGTGTGTGACATTGAAGGGTTCTGTATATTGCTCATACACAGATAATGGAAATCTGTTTCCCTCTCCCAGCCTGTTTTCCTGCCACCGGGGCTTCCTTGACTTTACTTGGATCTAACTCAATGTCACCAGAAGAGGCCAGAAGGGCTGGACATAAGCACTCTTTGGAGTTTAGCACAGGCCTGGGAGTGTCCCAGCATTCCCCACTTCCTGTCACATTCCATTGTTCAGAACGAAGTCACATGCCAAATGGAAGGGCCATCATAGGCCACACCCACTGGAGTAGATAACCTGGAATTGGTAACTAGTCTATGGAGAACAAGGGAGTATGGCTGTTGGTGAACAGCAGCAAATGGTGTCATCATTAGCTATGTAATACTATGTATTAGCTATATTATACTCAGCACGGGGTGCTTTAAACTTCTGGGTTATGCATGCCACTGAACTAGCTCTGACCCATATTTTATTATTAATTAATTAATTAATTAATTATGTGTGTATACATGTAAGTATGTGTGTTATGGCATATGTGTGTGGAGGTCAGAGGACAACACACAGGAATTAGTTCTCTCCTTCCACCATGTGATTTCTGGGGATAGAACTTGGGTCCTCAGGCTTGGTAGCAAGTACTTACCTGCTGAGCCATCTTGCCAACCCACAGCTATATTTTAGCTACAGTGTTTGTTAAATGAGTAAGTAGCCGTGACTGACGATAATCATACTTACCTTTCTTCCATTTCCAGTCTTCATACTGAACCTCAATTCTGCAGAGAGCTTTAAAATCAGTCTCAATGTGAATTAAGACTCCAGACAGCTAGAGAAATACTTAAGGAGCACTTACTGCTTATTGATGAGTTAATAGGAACACAACAAACTGTAACACTTTTGTCGGTGAGAACTCCAAGATGGGTTGTCTTAATGTTTCAACACTCTGAAGGGCGGTTTCATATTAACCAAAGCCAGGCCGTGGCACGCTCCTATGGTGGTGTGTACGCTCTTTTCATGTGAAATCTTGTCTTGCCTCTGCCATATTATTTCCATTGCTGTCTTCCGAGAAGCATAGGCAGACTGGGTGAGAGAACACGGGTGGGGTCCATGCAGCGCTTCCCTTCCCTTGTAAGCTACATGATTGGCTGAGAGCAAACACGGTGGCAGCCTGAGGTCAAGGTCAAGCTTGCTCTTTCCTGTCTCTGGAACCTCTACGCCAGTCAGGTGTCTGCAGCGGGGTCAGGTGGAGTGGGAGTCATTAGAGTCCATGCCGTGTAAACTTGAGCTCTGAGGTCCCAGGACCAGGACTTATTGCCTTTTTCCTCTGTGTCCTCACCCTGGCCCCAACTCCATCTTCCACCGTCCTGAGTCACCTCATTCAGGTGGGAGCATAGTAGCCCTGCCCTTTCCCTGCCTTCCTGCTTTCCTGGGAACACAGCTCAGGCACATTTACTCACGTTGATGAATAAATACCTTCTAACCATTCCTTTTTCTCCCCCTCCTCCAACCCCATACCTCGATAGGGAGACACTGTTTTTCAGATGAGTACAATAGTGCCCTATGGCTGTTCTACCTTCTTCAGGAATGTGGGAATCCCGTATAACCTCTTTGGCTTTTCTGGGGCATCTGTAAAGCTGGTTGATGAGGGTCAAAAAGGTTGGGTTGAATAGTGGATGGAGTCCTTTTCCTCTCACACCCACCGAGACTCCACCTCCTCCCCAGTCTCCCCACCAGAGCTCCCTCGGCTGTCTGCACTCCTTGTAGTTTTGAATGTCCCCAGCATGCTTCCTCTTTGTTAGTGTGTGAGAGGGGACAAAGGTTTCTCAGGGCTGTCTCTGAACATGGATGATAGTCAGACTCCATGGCCAGTCTTCAAAGATTAGGAGAAAAACCATCAGGGGGCCTGGGAATCTGGGAACATCCTTGAGATTCACATGAGATCCCTGTGGGTGTAAGAGGACACCTCAAAGTCTACACTGTGTCGCAGACAGACTCTAAGAAGGTTGGAAGGAGAAAAACAAACTTCTCTCCCACGCAGCTCCAACTTCCCCCTTCAGATCTTGTCTCTTTTGGTTTTGAAACAAAGGCAATATTAATGCTGACAGATACATAAACAGGGATATAAAGTAGACATCTTTGGGACACCGAGATTTGCGGAAATACTTGCTATTCTGTGCTGAGATGTTTCTATTTCCGTATGTGCCCTTTAATTATATTTTAAAACACTCACAGTGGGCAGTTTACTTCTCTGGGGTTGGTTAGCTGCCGTGTGGAATAATTTTAGGATAAAATTATTCAGAGGTTCATAGTCCAGGAGTTCATACACGTAGTCTGTATTGTTTAGTCTGTATGTGGCTGTTGCTCGGTCCGGTCCAAAGGCATTATAATTGCTCACTTTAAAGAATAAGTGTATCTGCCCAGTTCCGACCTGAGAACCTGGGTGCTCATGCACACCCCACACACTGCACATTATGGTGCAGGACACCAGACACCCCCTAGGCGGCATTTCATGTGAACAACGTGACAAGCTATCAGATGCCACTCTTGTCCTCTGATGAGACTCTGTGTGTTGGGAAGCAGGCTCCAGATATATGTTCTCTGAAACTGAAGCAGTTTATTTAAAGATATAGAAAGGAAAACCAAGGTTCATGTCACTGCAGCCTTCCTAGAAGCTCTGCTCTCTTATGATGTAGCCCAGGCACCACCCTGAAACCTGCACTTGGCTGAGAGTTGAAAAGATGACCCTGGTGATAGGGTGACTGGCCCACATGTGCCCAGGAGAACCTGCTCCCTCTTTCACTCTCAGTAAGCTCCCCCCAAAACAAGTGGGAGCAAGTCCCATTGCCTGTAGGGGTCCTTGGTAGAGTCTTCAGCTAGCATCCTTTATCATCTTCGCTGCCACACTGGAAACCCCCAGGCTCGGCCTTTTGATGACACTTTCATCTTCCCCAGTCACCATTTCACCTCTTGCCTCTTGGAAAGTGCTAGAATGTCACTTAAATTTCAGGAAATAGAAGAGCATACTACCTGTACGCAGTGTGAGGTGCTGGTGTGGGAGAGACAGAAGGTAGTAGATGGAGTCTCTTTAGAGCATCCACATGATATTAAGATTCCTTCTAGTCAATACTAGAAGAGCTTCCCTTGTCTTCACCCTGGTCTTCCTCAACCTTGATTTTATTTATTTATTTTTATGATCTCTCCATCCTCCACCTCTCTTAAACACACATACACATAGACACACACAGACAGACACACAGACACACACACATATATGTGGAGGGGGAGGAAGACGAAGGAAGGGAGGGAGGGAGAGGGGAAGGGAGAGAATATTTCATAGGCCAGTTTGGAGTCTTAAAATCACTACATACAATATATTTCTGTCCACATTCTCAGGCAGGGTTGAGGACTGTGGCACCTGTCCAGGCTTTGTGTCTTAGCCAATATCTTATTGCTGTGAAGAGACACCATGACCATGGATTTAGGCCTGGAGAGAGTCAAGAAATCACAGCAGGACTATAGTGGAAAGCAAAGGGAACAGAAGGTACAAGGGCCCTACAATCTTCCTTAAGCACATGCTCCTGAAGTAGCTACATCTCTTAGAGCTTCTGACAGCCCCACCAGCACCATACTCCTAAGACATGGGTCTTTGAGAGGCTCTGGAGATCCCAACTATAGCAATGGATCAAGAAGGTGAAATTAAGTTTCCAAGGAAGAGTGAGCAATGGCTGTAAGCAGGAAGACATCCCTTAGATGGGTGGTCTGATATGCGTGTGGGGGGGGACGACAAAAGAAAGCACTGGAAAAAAGGGGCAAGATGGCATATTGAGAACAAGCAGAGTCTAAAGACCATATATCCCTGGCTAGAATTTGTCTCGTGGAGATTGGCAACCCTCCAGTATTAGACTCACAAGTACTAGGGTTACAGATAACAGGTTTCTGATCTCTTCACTCAATCACTCCTGCAGGGTTATTAAGTGGCCTGAATATCCTGGAAAAAAATCAGAAGAACTTTAATGTCATTTTCTGAGCCAATAGCAACTAGTCTTTGAGCAGTTTACACCATCACTCCATTCAATCCTTACAATAGCTAAGACACTGGCAGAAAAGGATCTAAAACTTGGAATGAAAGCAAAAACTGACCTCTGATCTTGCAGTGATCAAGCAAAGGTCACCCAAGGACTTCCTTGAGAAATTTTTTGGATCACCTCATTGCTTAATGGTGACTACTATACCAAGAATTAGAGGAGTCGTGACTTAGTTTGAGTGCTTTAGCCCTAGAAATTTTACAGCTATTTTCTCCTCATTAAAAATAGATAAGCCCAGGAATTTGTAATCTGTTGGATACTATAAAAATTATATCTTACAGAACAGTCTTTTTTTTTTTTTTTAAAAAAAGCTTACAGAACAGTTCTATTTTTTTAAAAAAGCTTATACCTTTCTTGACTTCCAAGGTCTTCTCTGAGGGATCTGTACAGGTTAGTTTTTTGTCAACATATAAGCTATGGTCATTTGAGAAGAGGAACTCTCAACTGAGAAGGTACCTCCATCAAAATGGCCTATGAGTAAGTCTGTAGGGGCATTTTCTTAATTGATGATTGCTGTGTCCAGCTCTCTGCGGGCAGGGCCATGCCAGGAGAGGTGGTCTTGGGGTGAATAAGAAAGCAGACTGAGCAAGCTATGAGGAGCAAGTTAGAAAGCAGCATTCCTTCAGCCTTTCTGCTCTGACTTCCTTTGATGGTGAACTGTCCCCTAGACATGTAAGAGGAAATGAACCCTTTCCTTCCTAGGTTGCTTTTGGTCATGGTGTTTTATCACAGCAGTAAGAACCCTAGCCAAGACTGGGTGATAACATCTAATTAGTTCTTTTATTACCTGATGAATGAAAAATAATTGATTTTACATTTTCCTCAAATTTACTCATGAACATTATCATCTACATTTTACAAATGAATCTTCCATCAGTGCATGGACAACTAAGGGACCTGTCCAAAGTTATAGGGACCCCATGTTCCAGAGTGGAAATTTGAACTCAAAGAATCTGGGTAGAGACAAGTCTCCTTACCTACTCAACCAACGTGTATTTGTTAAATATTTCTCTCGATTCTTGATTTTTCTGGGTTTCTCCTTTAACAGAATCTGACATATTTACCAAATATTTACTGAGCTACTGAGATGTAGCAGGTTGTAAATTAGTCTGTATGGCCAACTATATTAATGTTGCATAATGATAGTTTTAAAAGAGGCTTCCACTCACCCATCTGGGGTCCAGAAAAACACCTTCGTGTCATTTGTTGTGTCTTTTCTTCAGTGTATCATGATCATCTGCTCACATGGAAGATCAAGTATACCTGCTGCAGGTAATTGGAAGAGCCAGGCTCTCTAACAATTAGGCTCTTTGATGAGGAGCTTAGGGCCAATGCTAAGTTCAAAAGCTGTTGCTCCCTGAGCCATGAGCCCATGGCAAACTCATTTGTACAGCTAGACAGGTAAAATGGTGTTTGAGAAAAGCTTTCTTTGGCCAAATTCACACAGTGTTTTAATATGATGCTTGCTCTCAGACCTACCCAGTAGCATTGGTTCTTGGAGATAGGATTTGTCTAAGCAACTGTAATTCTGAAGGATTGTAATTCTCTGTCTAATTCAGCTGCTGGGATAAACTGGTGTTTCCACATCTCTGTTGTAGATCATAAAGATATGGAAATATGGCCTGATCGGCCTGAGGCCACATTCAAGCAAGTGGAGTTGTTCAAGGCTCCGCTCTTGGAGAAGTGGCTTCTCTCTCCTGCACTCTGAGGTGTTTGCCTCCCTTCTGTGGGTGGCAACTTCAACTCCTCGTGTGATGGTTAGAATAGGAATGGCCCCCACAGACTCATGTGTTTGAATGCTTGGTTACTAGGGAGTGGCACTATTAGGAGGTGTGGTCTTGCTGGAGTAGGTGTGGGCTTCTTGGAGGAAGTCCAACTGATAGTTGCTTAGTTTATTATTTTGTACTGGAGCCCTCAAATCACATGGCAGTTGGGCACTGACGCTTTTTAAGACTGGAGTTGGGGCTGGAAGGAATGTCCAGCAGCCTGATTTTCAGTTTCCAGTGGGTAATGTTGACTACAGGATCAATGGCTATATTTATGTCTAATACAGCAGAAGCCCAGGGGAAGAGTTTTTATTCTTGCTATAACCTCCTGCAAAACTACAACTTTGGAAATGAGACTAGAATAATAGGCAAAGCTTCTTTGTAAGGTAAATTTATTTTTAGTGTGTGTGCATATGGTATATAAATTCGTGTGTGTGTGTGTGTGTGTGTGTGTGTGTGTGTGTGTGTGTGTGTGTATACACCAGGCATCTTCATCTTTCTTGATTATTTACTGAGATGTGTGTGTGTGTGTGAACCTGGAGGTCACTGATTTGGCTAGTCTAGCTGACTAGATTTCCCAGAAGATTCTCTGTCTCTGTTTCTAGAGGGCTGGGGCTACAGACAGGCCACCATGACCACGGAGCTTTTATGTGGGTTCTGGGAATCTGAATTCCAATCCTCATGTCTACACAGCCAGCATTTTTTCCCCCTGAGCCATCTTCCTAGTCCTAGACACCATTATTTTTAGCTCTGACATCTCTTCATGTAAGCTGAAATTTCTCTATATTGGTGACGAGTTAAACTGTTGATGTTTGGTGTAATTCCTGCTTCCTTGCCATTACCTGACTCTCCCATGATGAGTTTGGCTCCCATTCTAATCATGTGCTGCTATGGCTGGGTAGGTAGTGCTGGTCTTTCAAATGGATTGGTAGGGAGAATCTCAGCCTAAGCTATCCCATAGATTCCCACCACCCCCCCTTGGCAAACTGGCTGCAGAGAACCAGGCTGTGCCTTAGTGACATGAGAGTATGATGCTTCAAAAGTGTTTGATATATGCCACTGAGGGGTCCAGTGGTCCCCAACTCAATCATTATGAAGACGCTCTTATGTCTGAGTTCTGCCTGTGGGTTGGTAACAAACAGATTTAATGAATAATGGTTGCCCGAGAGTCTCAGGACAGGTTCAAACATAAGACATAACTCCACTGACAGCGAGGATGCAGGGAAGGAGACTGGTCCCCCTGCAGCAGATCAGAGAAAGATACCTGCAAAGTTCATGTTGCTTGTCCGATATTACTCCTAGTAAAAGTAATGGATAGAGGACAAGGCCTGAATTTCAAAGCAATGGCTTTTTTTCCTCTCTGCGAGGACCTCCTGGCTGGTCCTCTATTGAGACACAGTTAAATGCACTTGAACACTGTGCCTTTCTTGAATAGGCTAAACTCCTCTAAGGACATGTCTGTTAAGAATATGAGGATGTTTAATTTCCTGTTGATTCCTCTCAGTCCTTCTTGATTCTTCTTCAATTCTTGAAGCATCAAATTAGGGGCAGCGTTGTCATCCAGCTCTCTGGGAGAAGCAACAGTTACTGAAGTCACAGCAGATAGCAGATGCAACTTCTGTAGCTTTGGTTTTCACATAGGTGGCAGGGACATTTTCCCATCCATCTTTACAGGGGGATGTAAAGCATCTGGTCTCCAGAGACTTATGTTCTGAGACAACCAGCTAGAAAATCCTTCTTTAATATTTCCTAAAATGAATTCCTGGTGTCAGTGGAAATGTGCCTTCTAGCACGAGCTCATGAGTAAAGTGGACAGCAAGTCTCTCAGGATGCCACCAGTGGGTGTTTGATCAGCATCTCCCAGCCCACAACAGCTCCCTAGAATATTTGGACGTTCTAGGAATCCAGGTAGCACGGAAATCCCCAGGCCTGGTAAGACTAGGGGCAGACCTAGATGTCTGGGCTGGAGCTTCACAAGGACTCCTTACAGCTGAGGTTGGTATGTTCTTAAAAACAAGGAATGTTAGGGCTGTATCAGTGAATAAAGTATTTCTGACACCAACCTGAGGACCTGAATTCAAGTTTCCAGATTCCACATAAAGCCAGAAACACTAAGCTAACCCCAGATTTCCTACAGTAAGACAGAAGATGGAGCCAGGAAAATCCCTGATGCTCTTGGGCCAGCTGGATTGGCATGGGTAGAGAGAGACAAGCCAACCAGTCAGCAGAGAAATAATAAACAACAAAAGACTCCATTTCCAAAAAAGGTAGACTATGAGGACTGACATTAGAGACTGTCCTCTCATCTCCATACATGTGTCATGGAGTGCTCATGCTATCATTTACACATATGAATGTGCATACACAAAGATCAAAGAAAAAACAAAGCAGAAAACAGTAGAGCTTGGGCTACTAACAAGAGCAATCGCAGCTAAGGCCCGGATGGGAGATCTCGGTAGGGGTTCCCTAGGCATGGCAAGGACCCATCTGTCTATGTGTAGGCCATCAGGATGGTACGCCTTTGATTCATTTAGCAAAAGGAGGGTGTGAGAGCCTGCCTGGAAAGACAGGATAGAATGTTTTCGGTGTAATTATTTGGACCTAGATGGTTGTTTCAGAGGGGATCTCAAGGGATGTCCTAGTTAGCCATCTTGATGCAGCCTAGAACCATCTAGAAAAAGTCTTGGTTGAGTGGTCATCTTCATTAGGCTGCTCCTTAGGCATGTCTATGAAGGCAAGGTTGCATCCACCCTCCCAGAGTTCTTTCTGCAGGGCAACAGGTTCCATCTTCATGAGATCAAATGCTCCAACTCCTCACTTTGCCTTAGGTTTGATCTCTGAGGCAATCCCTCTGGGTAAGTACCAAGGCTGACTCTACTTTTCTTGGCTGGTTTTATTTCATGCCAGCAGCTATAACTCATCAGGATAGAGCTCTTTCTCCACCTCTACCCTCACCCCCACCTCCACATCCCTATGTCCATGACTACATCCCACAGAGGCAAACGATGCATATATTTCTTCAAAGATGCAGTAAACATTAAAACTTGCTTTATGAGGGGGATCTTTAGCTAAAACCGGATTCCCATACAATAGCATGCTGCAAATTACTGGTAAATGCTTTTTTCCAGTAATCTGCAAATAGATGTTTGCTTGCAACAAGTGAGTCACCAGTAAGAAAAAAAAAAGCGTGCCTTTACATTTGAGAATGCTGATAAACTCTGAGCTTGAATCAAAAAGTCCCGGATGAAGTACATTTTTGTGAGTTCACTGTGTTAATCTGCTTGAAGCAATGGTATGTGGGGTGCAGGAGCTGCTGCCTAGGAGAGATGCTGATGACGGAATGCAGTGAGGTCCTGCCATCCATGTAGCCCAGATTTCCTTAGAAGCTCCACCAGGGCTGAGAATACAAGTCCAAAATCTTGACAATCTGGACCACTTACCTATGCCAGCTGTCTCCAGGATTTATCACAACCTTGTGCTTTACAGGAAGAGACTTGCTTCTAGTAGCCAACAGTTGACAGATTAACCGTCTAATGTGCATTTCTCCATACTGTGCTTAACAGAACAGACTAGCTGTGTAAGAGGTAAAGGGGTGGGGTATGTCATGGTCATAAAACAATTGTTCAAAAATCTCTTTGTAGAATCAGCATCATAACAACATGTAAGAAGCTCTGAAAAGCCTTCTGATAGAGACCCTGCTGACGTTAAGCAAATCAGACGAGGTGCTGGGTACTAGTGCACATCCTTCTAGAAACTCATATCCCTCAGCATCCTGCAGAGGATGGGATGCACTTGATGAGATTCCACTAGTAAGACCTGAAAGAGGAGGTCGGCCAGTGGTAGAAAGTGAGCGTCTTAATAAGCAAAGTGCCACAGGTGTGCTCTAGAGTGACTATGCTGGAATATTTGTGTCTACACATATGTGTGTTAGTGTCTAAGGGACACGTGATGGCAGTAGCAATGACACTTTTTCTGTCACTGTGTCAGTGTGGTCTGGTATTGTTTCCTGCTTACCTGCCTATTGTTGGTCCTGACTTCACAGTTCCTGGCTGTGTTCCCAGGGAGTGGTTGCCATGATTATTATTAATATATTATTATTATTATGTTATTTTCCTGCCATTTAAGCTACATAGACAGAGTCCAAACCATAGCAAGACTCTACTGATTCAACCATATGAGTTAATTAATACTTAGGGACAAACCATAAAGCACATGGGTTATAGATTGAAATGCTTTTCTACAAAAATAGCACTTGGGGGCTTGGATACAGCTCAGTTGCTAATGGGTCTGGTGTATAAGCATGGGGATACCCAGCATTTACATGCCATTCTCATCTACAACACCAGCACTGGGAAACAGGGACAGTGGAGACAGGCAGCCAATCAGGATAAATCAATGAACTCCAAATTCAGTAAGAGACACTGTTTCAAAACTAAGATAAGCATGACTGAGGAAGACACCTGAGATTAGCTTCAGGCCTCACCCATTCAAACCTACATATATATATATATATATATATATATATATATATATATATATATATATATATATATATATATATATATATATATATGCAACACACACAAGTACACGCACCCCCCCCCCCCACACACACAGGTTTGGGAAGATTCCAAGCCTTGATTCATTGAAATACAGGATCTGAGGATCAGAATTCTAGGTACTGTGCCGGCAGTATTTGTCAGCTAGATGTGAGACCCCGGCCGGGCACAGACCATATCATTTACCATCTCTGCATTAGAAGGTCATGAGGTACTTTCTAGATCTCTGACTCCATGAAAACATTAGCTAGAATAAACATCTGTTCTTTATTTCACACCATGCTCGGGATTCATGAGAAAATAACAGCGAGTAAATGGTTTGATTGCCCACTGGGACTAACAAGGGCTGGAGATTTACACAGAAAATCATTAGGGAATGCAAGGGATGTAAACTTAAGTGCTGCAGTTCAGAATTTAATATATCTAACTTATTAAACACATAAATCAAAAGCAGCTCTTCTCTTTATCTAAGAGTCCTTGCTCTAAATTAGTGTCTTAAATTGGGCCTACAGGCATGCTTTATTTTGCCCACACAAGATTTTGTAAAATTGGGAGCTTTTTGTTTGCTTGTGTTTCTTTCTTTCTTTTTCTTTCTTTTTTTTTTGTTCTTCTTTTTGGTTTTTAACCTAAAAGCTACTTGATGGGACTCTGGGCAGAGGTAATGAGCACTTTCCTCATCGCTTGGTCTTGTTCTGTTATTGTCCACAACGAGGAGGGTGATCTGGATAGCTTTTTCCTACATTTTTAAATTGTCAGACTGCAATTGTTGCCTTGAAAGAAGCTCACCAGAGCAGCTGAAGAGAGCCTCTGCATTCCTTCCTACCTGCCTCGGGTGGCAGCTGCAGTGGATGACAGCTGGAGTCTGAGAAAGACGCAGACACGATCTTTCTGGGAAATGATAGGTGGGGCTGGCAAAAGACAGGTCTGCAGACGGAACACAGGTCTTCTACTGCCCGCTGTATCACCCACACATTCAATCCTGCAGCTTCCAGGGAGAACAAATGCTGTGAGTGTATGTGTACATGTGTGTGTATGTGAGTGTACATACATGTGTGTTTGTGTGAATGTGTGTTTGTTTGAGTGTGTGCATGCCTGTGAGTGTGTGTATTTGTGCATGTATGTGTAAGTGGGCATGTGTGTGTGCGTGTGTGTGTGTGTGTGTGTGTGTGTGTGTGTGCGTGTGTGTGTATGTGTGTCTGACTTTTGTTGTTTTGTTTGTTAAGAGAGGATCTCACTATGTGATTTGAATGTGCCTCAAGCTTAGGGCCCTCCTATCTGCCTCTGAAGTGTTGGGATAATGGATGAGAACCAGGTATCTGGTGAGATCTTGCTTTAATACACAGAAGAAGATTCAAAGGCTAAAAGAAGGTCTGCAGAAATCTGAAGTTTGTGTAGACATCTCTCTCTCTCTTTCTGTTTCTCAAATATCCAGCATCGCATTGCTTCTTTAAGACAGCTTCAGTCAAACTTATACACTAGGCAGCAAGAGGAAGAATGCCACTTTAAAAAGAAGATGCGGAAGAGGAAAAAGACTCTTAAAGAAGAACTGGTTTAGTTGACAGTTGAACATAAAAGTCGGACCAACTTCCCTTAGCTCGGTGAAGGCAAACGTTCACTCTTTCAGGAGCCAGCATGGGAAAGCAGAGCTGGGTGTCTGTAGGGTGCTGAAGTGGGCATCCTGGAGCAGAGTCTGATTCACAGAGGGAAGCCATCACTGCATTCCTGCAAATCATTGCTGCATGCTGATGCAAACCAGCATTGCTCAAGAACCTCAATTCTTGAGAGAATAGAAACATAGATTTTTATGTGAAGTATACACATAAAGAACAAGATCTGGAAGCTACCAGTTTGTAGTCTCTATTTAAACACTCACTTGATCAGGCTTCTTACAAATCTTAGTAATAGGGGTCCTGTGTTTCACAATATGGAGAGAGAGAGAGAGAGAGAGAGAGAGAGAGAGAGAGAGAGAGAGAGAGAGAGAGAGAGGAGAGAGAGAACATGCTGATAAGAAGTTTTAAAAAGTAGAGCTAAGCGCTCTGAGGAGCAAGATAAAATCCTGCATAGTGGCCTGGAAGCTGGTGCTATGACTGTAAGACATTTGTGGGGAAAGGCCTTTCCTATTTTGGAAGTGGAAAAGTTTAGGTTTAATAACTATTCAAAAATAAAAGTAAAATCTTGAATCCACAGAGACTCAAAACTCTGTTTAGACTCAGGACTATTAGTTAACTCTTTTTAAAAGGAAAAACTATAAACAAACAAACAAACAAACACCCCTACCCATTGACACAGGCCTATGTCAAAGAAATGACTAGTTTAGCCCACATATTGGTTGGGAAAATATTAATGTATAGAAACTGTTCTATTTTCCTTTCTGTTGCTATGATAAAACACTGGCCAAAGCAACTTAGGGGAGGAGAGTGTTTCTTTGGGTTAAACTTCTAAGTCATTGTCCATCATTATGGAAGTTGGGATAGGAACCTGAAGCAGAAACCACAGAAAATGTTGCTCGTTGGCTTACTCATAGGCTTGTATTTAGCTAACGGTTATCCTACAGCTCAGAACCATCTGTCTAGGGAATGGTGCCACCCATAGTGGAATAGGCCCTCTCCATCAGTTAAGACAGTCATGACACTTCATATACTTCATATATATCCTTCATAGATACATCAACAGGTCAGCCCAATAAAGACAATTCATCATGTGACACTGTCCTCACAAGTGACTCTAGGTTGAATCAAGTTTACAGTTAAAGCTAACCAGATCAGGAACCTTGGGGTTTTGGAAGTTTTCAAAGTCTATCCAGGAAGTGATGGCATAGGATTTCCTGGCAATTTGATGAAAAACTTATCTGAAGGGATGTACTCTTTGTCAACGACAGCATATCACTGCCTCAGATAAAATATAACTGTGTATAAATGTCAGGTTCTAATGTTGAGTAAATAACTCAAGCACACAGTATCACAGTCACCACGAGTAGAGGTCGAGCTGCTGTGACCCTAAGGATAAGGTCATCTAAGTGCCAGACAGAGACTGTAAAACAAGTATTGTCAAAATGGCAATATAGTTCAGGAGAGAACTGAAAACAGAAGAGAAAAATAAGACCCTTGTGTGGTGGAGGCTCGTGGGCCTCACACAACTTCTCCACAGACATTCTAGATGTAAAAAGAATAGTCATTGAAATGAAAAACTCCATTAACAGATTCAAGTCACTGAAACAAACCTCAGAAGAGAGCTGTTCCATGGAAAGGCAGATGGGATGGAATTATCCAGAATATACTTGAGAAAAAAAACACATGGGGATTATCAAATTGAGTAGTGCAGAGTAGAATCTTCGGATGGTAACCATCATAAGGTTTGGGAATAAACACGGAAACGGTGTGAGCCAATTCCCCACAGTTGGTACAGATTCGACCATCTGTGATCCCTTCAGCCTGGGGTTCACAGACTTAAAATGGATGGTTCACGTCTTCAATCCCAACACTAGGGAGGCAGAGGCGGGTGGATCCTTATGGATTCAAGATCAGCCTGGTTAACCAGTGAGTTCCAGGCCAGCTGAGGCTGCATATCAAGATTTTTGTCTGAACAAAAAGAAAAGAAAATGGAGGAAGAAAGACCAAGATAAAAATTTACTAATACTGAAAACAAGGTCTCCTGAGATTTGTTATATTAAAACAAAAAAGAAGAAACCTTGAAAACCAGACTGTAGGAGCCAACCTAAACCAAGGATAGAATTTTTAATACTAGGAAGGTTGGCATCGAGTTTTGGGGTTGTCTCAAGACTTTTACCATACACACAAGAAGGATAGAATAGAGGGAATGAAGTGGGAAACACACATGTGTTGGTTGAAGTTCCTCTAAATTTGACCCCAAACAGCCACCCATACACCCAGAAAGCTCTGCCAAACACAAGCAGACACATTGCACAAGCAAGTGAGACATTTGTGGTTGAATCTTACACTGTCAACCTGCTGAAAACCGGAAGAGAGGTGGCACGAACAGCAGCTGGCTTCTGAGGAAGAAAAGGGCCGTTTAGACAACACAACTGGAGAGGAACTTGTTACCAGATGACAAACAGGCCAAGAATCCTCACAGATGTTTGGGCTGCGGACAAGCAGAAGGGAGCCAGAGCAGTACCAAGAAGGACAAGGCCTAACAACTGGGTTAAAATTAACATTTGGTGTGTGAAACACACTGCTAGGGGGCAGAATGAATTTTTCCTGCTTGTAACCCACTGCCCCAGCTGGCCAGGAAACAGTGGTGAAGATGATCAAGTCTGCCCTGTCTGGATCTTCTTCCTCCCAAGCCAGGCTGAGGGATGCTGCAGGGTCCCTGTGCTCCACCTGCTTTCCATGGCTGGGCTTCAGTGTTCATTGTACACAGGCTGGGAAACTAGGAAAATGGGAGCTTATCAGCCATCCAGTAGCTTTGAATTCTAGTTTTCTTCTTCTTCTTCTTCTTCTTCTTCTTCTTCTTCTTCTTCTTCTTCTTCTTCTTCTTCTTCTTCTTCTTCTTCTTCTTCTTCTTCTTCTTCTCCTCCTCCTCCTCCTCCTCCTCCTCGTCCTTCTTCTCCTCCTTCTCCCCCTCCTCCTCCTCTTTCTCCTCCTCCTCCCTCCTTCTTCACCTCTCTCCTCTTCTTCCTCTTCCTTCTCCTCCTCCTCCTCCTCCTCCTCCTCCTCCTTCTCTCTATCTACCTGGTAGACAGAGCTCATTAGTAGTGCATAGTGGAATTATGAAAAAGGTCTTCCAATGTAAGGAACGTTGGCTGGTTCAGGTAAGAGACTAGTCCTTCAATAGCTCATGCAGGTCAGAGACAGGTGGTACATGTTCTGAATTTGTTGCGCCTGAGGTACCTTCAGGAGCAGATATGTGTTTGAAGCCTTGATATGAACTGGGGAAAAGGGACAAACACCCTAGTGTTCAATGAATAGACATTGGACCATTTTTGTTTTTTGATTGTTTGGTTTTGCAAATACTTGATGAGACTAGGGAGACCCTACATAATCTGGGGTCATTAGACTCCAAGAGGTGGGTGAGGAGAAGAAGTCAAGAAAGATCAGATGTGCAGGAGAAAACGTGATTCCCATTCCAGCTCCTCCATGGATTGCATACCCCATGCTGTTGGTGTTGGCTGGTGCCACCTAGTGCTGTTCTAGCCATGGATTGGAGCAGGGTCGTGGGTGGAGAGGAGAGTTAGAAATTCTTCTGATCAGTCCATACTTCAAATGTTAGATAGAGGAGTTCTGCACCAAGCCTGCCTTTTAAAGCAGCTTTGAGTGATGTGATATTTTTCATCATGTTAAGTTCATGAAATTCAGGATCACCTAGAAGACCTCTCTGAGCTGTTTGCTATGGTGTTTCCAGAGAAGTTTAACTGAGGGAGAGAGACTCACCATGAGTGTGAGCAGCATGTCTATGGATCCAGCATCCCGACCTGAACAGAAAGGTTCAAGAAGCTGAGCACTGACTGTGCATCCTGACTGTGGATGCCATGTGACCAGCTGCTGTACATGCTCTGTTTGCCAAGCTTGCCCTGCATGATCGACTGTCACCTTTTCAAACCATGAGTCAGAATAGCCCCTTCCTTCTGTCAGGTTGTTTTGTTACAACAGCAAGAGAAATAACTGATACTCACTAGTTCTACAGCAAAGGTTGAAGAGCTACTGCTCTAGGCCCAGGGAGGATATAGCTAAGCCTGTTACCAGAGTAAAGCACATAGGTGGAGAAGTGAGTGGAGACAAGGGAGAGAGAGAAAGAGAGACAGAGAGAGAGAGAGAGAGAGAGAGAGAGAGAGAGAGAGAGAGAGAGAGAGAGAGAGAGAGAGATTCCTGGGGTTTGGGAAGAAGAGGAAGAGGAAGCTGACTGGGAAGGTTCGCTGAGGGCAGACAGTAGTCTCTCCAGCTATACCTACCACAATGGGGGAAGGGAAGCAGGATGTAGACTGAGCAATCTTGGCTGACATTTTGTTCTTTTTTTTTATTATTCAAAACAAAACAGTTTTATTGACACATGTGGTTTAGAAATATTGACACTACTCACCTGTGTCTTCTACTTCATAATTACTTCTTTTTTTTTCAACTTCTTCAGCAACAAGCCCCCGCCCCCGCCCCCGCTGCTCTTTTGCCTCAGCCAACACAGGTCAATTGAGAGATTTTCAGAAGTCATGTTTTATGCAACTTTGCTCTAGCCCAACAATGCCTGTTAAATGGGGCATAGAAGTTGCCGAGCTGCCACTTGTGGTGTTTTTTTATAAGAAAGATCCCCATAGGCTCATATATTTGAGTGCTGGGTCATCAAGGGGTAACACTTCTTGAGGAGACTGGTAGGTAGTAGTGGCTTTCTTGGAGAAAGTGTGTCACTGAGGGTGGGCTTCGGGGTCTTGAGAGCCCACGTCAGGCTCAGTGGCTCTCTTTCTTCCTGCTGCTGGTGGATCTGGATGTAGACTCTTAGTTACTTCTCTTGCATTGCTTCTGCCTGCGTGCCCCCAGGCTCCCCACCATGATGACTATAGACTAAACCTCTGAAGCTGTAAGCAGATCCCAATGAAATGTTTTCCTTTATAATATTTGCTTTGGCTATGGTATCTCTCCACAACGATAGAACACTGACTAAGACCCCCAAGTCACACAGCTTCTGTCCCATCCACTACCCACCCCTCACCATTTACTAGGCAGTACATTTCAGAAGGCTCTTTAAAAAGCTCCAAAGTTAGTTGTAAGTAGGAACCACATGATTTGAAATGGGAATTCATTACCACGAGGGCCCATAGTGAGGCACCCAGTCCTTCAGAGACTCTTTGGAACAAGGCAAGCTGCCTTGGGAACCATTCTCTTTCTTCCTCAGATCCATCTACCAACAGCAGTGGCCACAGATCCTTGGACTCCACTGTTCAAGATTCCAGGGTCAGACCTGTCACACAGTAGGGTGTGGTTTTGTTGTCACACTAAGCACCTCTCATTCCTTCAGTGTCTTCCTGCATTGCACTGTCTCCCCTCTATCCTTCAGTCTTACTTTCTGTCCCTTTTCTCAAACCTTTTATTGCCATAAGGGAATGTTAGGAACTGGAGTGACAAAAACCCTATCCTCCTCGTCTCTTCCAATCTCCCTGCCCTCCCCCCAATCTCCTCCCTCCCCCTCTCCTGCCTTCCCTCTCCTTCCTTCCTCTTACTGTCCCTTCAGGAGTCTCCATCACATCCTGCTGGTGGGAAAACCTACCAATAGGGAGGGTGTTGTGTTTATCGTGTGAGTCACTGAGTAAGAGCTGCTCCCCACTTCCCATGGCTCCCCTTATTTAGTAGTGCTTGGTTTTGAACAGAATGCTGCTCTGTGCTGCAAAACACAACTTCATTTTATGGCGTTGTTTGATCTGCTCCAAACACTTAATTCTTCAGTATTCTTACCTTTTAAAAATAAGATCATATTTTTACTTCTTTTTCATTGAATGGAGCTTGTGCAAGCGTGTATATGTACATTTGTGGGTGCACATGTGCCACAGTACATGTAAAAAGGTCTGAGGACAGCTTACAGGAAGTTATTTCCCTCCTTCTACCATGTGGGATCTGGGGATGGTGCCCAGGCTATCAGGCTGTCAGGCTTGGCAGCAAGCACCTTTGCACACTGAGCCATCTCAACAACCCACTTTTCCTATTTGTGAATGCATTTATTGGTTTTGTTTGTTTGTTTATCTTTACTCACTTTATTTTAAGACTGGGGCCTACTATGTATGCAATCCAGTCTGACTTCAAACTTGCAACTCCTCCCTGCCTCATCCTCCCTCGTGCTGAGATCACAGCTTCGTGCCATAATGACCGGCTCCTCGTTGGCATGTGGTAGGGTGGTATCCTGAGGAATCAAAGGATTTGTTCAAGGCCTCCTCATAGTCTAGAAAAGACTGGCACTCCACTCTGATTCTAGCCACACAGCCATCTACTGGGATAATCTGCCACATCAAGTGTGATCAGGAGGAAAGAACACGTTTCTGACCAATCCAGGTCCTTGGCCTATCCAGAGAGCTCTCTGGGGATAGTTAGTGACTTCTGGAAAGGAAAGAGAGAGGATGAAAAATCCAGACCAGCCTAGCTTCCTTTCTGAAGGTGGTCTTTGGAAGCCAGGAACAGCATGTCTTTTTTCAGAGCCAAGTAGAAGTTTCTGGCAGTTTCAAGGATGGTCAAAACATACCACAAGAAACAGCTGGTTGAAGGGGAGTCAAGTGTGTGGGATGTGACAGGTAGGAAAGTCCCCAAACACCAGGAAGCTGAAATGAAGAGCAGGGCTGCAGAGGCCCAGGTCACTTATCTGCCACAAGCTCTCGCTTAGAGGAGGCATGGGGAAGCACCGTGACCAGGGAAGTAACCGACTTTAAGGATTCTGTGTTCATGTGTACGCACCTGGGCTTGGGAACAGAAACCCAATTGGTGCTTTTGCTCCCCATGTTTGTGTTTCTTTAAAGACATGAAAACAGGCATGGTGGTACACACCTTTAATCCTATCACTCAGGAGTCAGAGGCAAGTCAGAGGCAATCCAATCTCTGCGGGTTTGAGGCCAGCCTGTTCTGCATAGTGAGTTCCAGGCCAGCCAGGGTTACATAGGAAGATGTAATCTCAAAAGAAGAAGAGGAAGAAGAAGGAGAAGGAGGAGGAGGAGGAGGAGGAGGAGGAGGAGGAGGAGGAGGAGGAGGAGGAGGAGTGAGATAGAGGGGCTGGAGAGAGTGTTCAGTGGTCAGAACACTTACTAGCCTTGCAGAGGACATGAGCTCCTTTCCCCAAACCCATATGGTGGCTCCTGACCTTTAGGTTCTAGGGAACCTAAAACTATTCTTTGGCCTCTCTGGGCACCAGGCACAGACATGGTACATATATATAAATACATGCCGATATTTGTGCACATAAAATAAAAACAAATCTTAAAAATAAAAAGGAAAGAAATGCACACAGCCATCCATAGCCCTTAGTTCTTTATCTAGGGGTGACACCTCATGAGATTTTTCTCATCCACAAACAACAGTAAATGAATGCAGCAGGCTGTATTTACATAAAAACACAACTGAGTACGTATATGTGTGAGCGGTGACAATAATTAAAGAATAAATTATAAATTTGAGAGGGAGTTGGGCACCATGGGAGGAGGTGTGGGGTGGCAGACATTATGTCACTACAGTACTCATGTGTAAAATTCTCAAAAAGACAAATGTGTAGGTTGATCTGTTAAAGAGCTGAAACAGACTGCTGCCCCGGGAAGATAGGAGCTCAAAATGCTGACTAATGGCTCAAAACCAAAAATAGCCATATCATTCTGTTCTTCAATTCCCCATGTCCCTCTTCAGAAAGACTCACCAGCTCCCTTCCCCAGTTCCCTTTTTTATCCTGTAATGGAGAAACAAACCACCTTTCCAAAAAGGTGGGGACCCAAGGAAAGACTGTCCCAAGAGACACCCCAAATCTAATAGATCCTCTTCTCTCCAGCCACACGAAAACCCTACAACTCATCTCCCCTGCTTTTTAACATTTAGAATCTCATTATATGTAGACACCAAGTCTTAAGAGTCTAATTTCCTCCCTGGTAGTATTAACCCGCTAGCCTTCTGCCTTTCCTCATGAACGGAGAGAATGAATCTGCTTTTCACAAGTGTAGCGTACCAACAAACCAAGGATGCTTTAAATATAAAAGGGCTACCCAGTGGCACGTGAAGGAACAGGCAAGACCGCTGTGCTGGCCAGCTTTGGAACCCGAGACTAAGTTCTGAAAAACCTACACAAAAGAAAGAAAGAGAGGGAGGAGGGGACAGAGATGAAATGAGCGTAAGAAGTGAAAGGCAGACTTTACAGTCACGGGCAGTTGTTGTTTGAGTACTCTCTGTGTTGCCTCAAGACACAGCTGTACATAAAATACTCTGCCTCTCTTCTCTCTAATGGAGTTTTATTCATTTCTACTTAACGAATCACAAGTGCTATTTTGAAACTGCTTGGTTCTGAGGAGCACTGTCTAGTTGGGTGTTTCTTAAGCACTCGTTGGCATGGTTATGCCCGCCTAATATAAATGTCGGTAGCCTTTCAAAGGCCTTCAGAGGACATCTTTTGAGCATGCCAGTTACCATGGTCACCAGTGTACCCATTTGCAAGGAAAATTGGAAGCCATGCTCATTACGTCAAGAACTGCATCGGGTGATAAAGAGAGCATGTTTGCTTCAGAGTTGGCAACTGGTTATTTGTTAGAGTCCCTGCCCACACAGTTCCATCAAACAATGTCTCATTCAATTGCTGAAGTCAAAGTTTACAGCTCCGATCTCTCCAACTGGAGCCGAGTGTGCCTGTGAATGCAGAACCTTTTCTAGCAGACTCGGCTCAGCAGAGGGCGACCTATTCTGGTGACTCCTTAAGAACAAAAGAGGCAAGTCATCAGATGGGGCGTGAAGTGAAGCCACAAAATCGTGCATTCTTTTTCAAAAGATGTACTTATTTATCTTCTGTGCATGTGTTTGTGTATATTATTGGATATATCTGTGTGTTATTTTTTGTGTTTATGTGTGCCACAGGCATGCAAGTAGCTTTGGAGGCAAGAGAAGACCATCAGACTCCTGGGAACTGGAGTTGCACGTGTCTCTCTCAGATCCTCTGACAGCTGATCCATCTCTCCAGCTAAAACCACCTCCATTCTAGGACCTTCTAGCATGAACTAGATGCTTCACCTGGGCTGTGACACTCCTGTGTTTCTCTAGCCAAAATGATTGGTGAGTGAGAGAGATTATCTGTAAAATATTTCAATCTAAGCCAGGCATAGTGCCCTGAATTTTAATCTCAGCATTTGGGAGGCAGAGGCAAGCAGATCTCTATGAGTTCGTGGCCAGCCTGGTCTATAAAGTGAGTTCCAGGTCAGTAAGGTCTGGATAGTGAGAACCTGACTAAAATAGACAAAACCAAACTCTGTAATCTCCAGAGTTCTGTGATTCTAAAGCACTCTGAGTTCATGCATTCGTATCATCTGTTCAAATACACATGTTCATGAGTGCACAAGCACACATACACACACATGCATACACACACACACACACAGAGAGAGAGAGAGAGAGAGAGAGAGAGAGAGAGAGAGAGAGAGATTTCTTTAAAAGATTTGTGAGGTTGAAGGTGTAATTGACATACTTGACACTTTTACATGGTGTATGGTACATGCCCGCACACAGACACACAGACACACACATACACTAACTACTCTTCCTTACTGTGGACAATCCAACCTGAAAACAGATTCCACAGCTCACCTAACTTCTGACTTGAGGGTTCACATGAGAACAGCTGACTTATGTATTCTAAGTGAGGCAGTCCAGAACCAGGAAAACACTGCACGTTGTCACTCACGGGGAGGTCTTAGTATTGAATCTTTATATGTGTGTTTAATTTGGGGTCTCTGTAGAGCCCAGGAAGCTATCAAGGGGCTTTTAGTGGGGAGGAGGAAGAAAACTATTAAGAGAGAACTAATAGTATACAGGTGATGACAGAAAGATAGAGGGGAATGGTGGGGAGAGGACCTTAAGCATGTGTGTGTGTGTGTGTGTGTGTGTGTGTGTGTGTGTGTGTGTGTGTGTGTGTGTGTGTGTGTGTGTGTGTGTGTGTGTGTGTGTGTGTGTGTGATTATACCTCTGGGGCTCCCAGAGAACCCCAAACGATTCAGGATACCGTGCTCTTAGTTGCCCACCAGAACTTGACTGTGACACATTATTGCTAAGACACTATTCACTTCAGTCACGGGGCATGGAGAAATCAAGTTGGCACTGACTGACCAAGAATTCCCAATGCCGATTAGTGTTCCTAGTACCATTAGGCACTTTATGAGGTAGAATATTCATTAGTAGTGTTACCCAACCGCAAACTCTGTGAACTACAATAGTATGCCCATGGGTGTAATAGTGGAATGAATGCTATGGGGGTAACTAACCAGTTCATGAAGAAATGCGTACTTGGTATTATAAATTTGGTCAATAACTGGTAGCTAGGGAGTCCATAGGCTCTAGGAGTGAGGCTATTACTGTTCTTTTACTAACTAGACTTAGAATCAAGCTATGGTCTACATTCTGAGCATGTATCACTCCACCCAAGGAGCCATGCTGCTTCAGACCCCATCGGGGAAGTTCGTGCGGCAGATGGTCTTTAAGGTAGACTCATAACTAACTAGTCAAGTACAGAGAACCCGTGACTGTGTTCTCAGCTACAAATATGACATCTGCATCCCTGCCCCATCCCAAGGCTCACTGTGGAAGATGCTGTGGAAAAAGTGAAAGAGTCAGAAGTCCAGGAGAACCTATCTGTGTGAAACAGTGCCCTCTGGATGTGACAGGATGCCTCCTCCCATGAGTCAGAGCAGCTGTGGTCATCTGCACTAGACCTGCATCGACTCAGGCCAATCGATCTCATGAGCTCTCACCCTAGTTGATAGCTTCAGAAGGATAAGGAGCCAGTTTTCTTTAAGTGTGCGGCCCCTGGCGTGTTGCCCAAACTCCAATGGATGACTCTACACCCATAAGTACATGGGCAACACAAATTGGCCTAGGTGGGTTTTAAAAAAAAAATCAAAGAGTACAGGAAGTTGAGAGAGGGCAGGGTGGCTCTGGAGGAGCTAGTAGAAGAAGTGGGGTGGAAATACAGTCAACATACATTGTGTTCATATATAAAATTCTCAAAGGATTAATAAAAATATTATACAAAAGGGCTAATGCACACACTTCTGGGTAGAGATTTTAAGATGCTAACGAGATATGCCATGCATTAAGTTGGGGGTGGGACTCCATGCAACAGAGCACATATAGAGAAAGTATGTGTTACATGAAGGAGTCAAAAAGCCCCCCCCCCCCATGTGACATGAAGTCCCTACCATTTGGACAATAGGTATTGAAGTCACTAAATATTCTTTCTTTGCTCTGGCTTGCTGCACTAGGAAGCCCATATTTTTTCGATAAAGAATGCCGCCTCTACTGAGAACCAACACACATCCATTCTTGCACTACGGCTGCTGTTTTTTTAGCTTCCTTCCAAATACTAATAGAAGGTCCTGGAAGCCAGTGTGAAAGCAGAAGAATTCATTGAAAAGGGGATAATGTAACAGAAATTAGATATGCCAGAATTTATTTCTTCCAGGAAAAAGTAAAGTTACACTAATAAAAGGCATGTATTTACACATATGTATACATGTGTCCACACATCCTGCTGCATTCATAATTCTGCCTTGATAGTATTGAATATGGTAATTACAAAATGTTTAAAGTTTACTTTTTTGTTTGTTTGTTTGTTTGTTTGTTTTTTGAGACAGGGTTTCTCTGTATAGCCCTGGCTGTCCTGGAACTCACTTTGTAGACCAGGCTGGCCTTGAACTCAGAAATCCGCCTGCCTCTGCCTCCCAAGTGCTGGGATTAAAGGAGTGTGCCAGCACGGCCTGGCCATTTACATTTTGTATCAGGAAAAGCAGATGTATTCATGGACACCTGTGATAAAAAATAATGCCACATTGTAGCTGGTTGGAAGAAGGTAAAAGTAAAAGAAAGGAAGGCGCAGGGAGTAAAAGGTCTTTAAAAATATCATTTCTGGGGCTACACCCCTTCACTGTTGGGGTGTGTGGGACCGTGAAAGGCAGCCCATTTTGTGGTTGAGCTAGGTTTAAGCCCTGGAAATCCAGCAGGTGTTCCTGCAAGGAACAGAAGGCATTTGTCATGCTCCCAGACACTCGGCTCTGAACATGAGGTGAGGCCGCAGCTCTTCACATCGTAGGTCTGTGGCCATCAGTCAAGTAGGGCAATGCCCCAAACCCCTTCACAGGTAGAGGACGTGGTTACAGATCATGTAGCCTTAAGACAGATCTCCATTTTAATGAGGTACCTAAAGGCCTGAAGGGCTTAGCCAATCAAGCTTTCCTTCCCAGACACTCCTCCTTGCAAAAGGTGTTTAACCTCAGGCCCACCCTGAGAAAGGGGGGTAAGGTTTCACTCATCACAACTCTCCACCTTGACAAAATCATGGACTGCCTCTTCTCATCTGGGACCCGCTGTGGGGAACAATGGAACACATCTAACCTCCCGCAGGAGGCCTCCCTAGGCTCTCAGCCACGGTCTCCACCAAGCTGCCCAAGCAAGCAAGCATAGGACACCCTAGTTCCCACAAGAACCAACCAGAGCTCCCCTTCTGCCCTTTTCCTTTTGGCCCACTGCCAGAGCCAACCCCATGGGCCCCTACTCTGTTCTCAGCTCTTTCACAACATCAAGTAGTGTCTGTGGTGTCCAAGAGCTAGAACCTGCCGTCCCAGTCCTCTGTGCCGCTCGGGGACCCACAAGCCCGATTCTGGCAGTTGCCAGGTTCTGCAGCTTCTCACAGCCAGACAGGAGCCCGGCAGCCAAATTTCCCGAGTCCTACCTCGACCAGTGGCCCGCGCCCTGGACTGTAAGCGGGACACTATTTTAACGCACAGGGGTGTATGGATCAAAAGAGCTAATGGATATGAAACTAAGTCATAAAATTAAATACCCTATGTTTTTAAAAATACATAGTTGATTTTGTGCCTGGGATTACTCAAAGAGCTCACATCTCTGTCTCCTGGTCCTTAAGAAGAGTTTCTGCTACTCCATTTATTGTACTAATGATGATGTTGAAGCCATGAATCAGTAGTCAACTGATGGAACATGGGCTTCTCCAGCCGTAGTGGAAAGGCAGATCCCGGGCATCATGATCCTGCTGTATGCATTATAGTTGTTCAACATGTCTTGCAAACTCTCGATTATATTGCTGCAATATTAATGACAATTAGCGTTGATTCCTTTGGCCTTTTGCGAATTTGAGTTTTTCCAAATATGTTAATCTCTCTGATGTCTTTCTCTGGTAGAAGCTGGAAAGTCTCTATCATTCATAGCACCAGAGAGAAGGAGAAACACCCATCCCAAAGAGCATAGGATGAAGGGGGCGGGAGAATTTTTTAATGCTGCCATTTGGGGATACCTGATTTATTTAGCATTCTTTCTTCCTATTTATTCATTCATTCATTCATTCATTCATTCATTCATTCTATCCAGATCATAGGCCCTGCCTCTTCCTCCAGTCCCCTCTCACAAAGGCCCTCCCCCACCCTTCTTTAGCATTCTTAATCTGAGGCCTACACCTTTGACAAGATGAGGAATCCATGCTAAGGAGGTCTTCAGAGGAAGAATAATTACACGGACATACATATTTTCCTCTTCGATTGCAGTGAAAGAGCCGTAGCATAGAAGCTATCACTACAAACATTTTTGATGGTGTTTACATTCAGTCTCATTGCTACCACTATCTACCTCCAGAGTGTTTTAAAACTTCCAGAACTGAAACACTTTATCAATTAAACAACAACTCTCTATTATGATTTGCTTACGAAATGTCTCTCACAGGCTTGTGTTGTAGAATATGCCAGAATGTTGTTTATACATTCATCTGATGTTTGGATTGTGCCCCCCCCCCCCTCTAGTTACTGTAAATGATGCTTCTGTAAACATTAATGAAGACATATAAGTTCAAATTCTTGCTTTCGGTTCTTCTGGACACATACCCCAGAAACAGAGTTACTGGTGTCATAGAGCGTCAATTCTACCTTGTTTGGTGGTGTTAGTTATGGTGGTAAACATTGAGTCCAGAGCCACACCACCTTCATTTTTGCCTTTTCTGTGAACCGGAAGGCTAGTTTTTCTTCAATGGCTGCACATTTAACTTTCCTATCAGTGTGGTTCTAGAAACTCTTTGACTTTCCTAGCCCTTGCTCTTTCCTGTTTCTGGATATCCATCTTAATAGACACAGAGTGGTCCAATTTTGTTTTGCATTTTTCTGATGAGCTGTGACGCTGAAGGTACCTTCTGGCCCTTTCTATAGCTGTGGTTTGGAGATTAGTCTACACCGGCACTAGGATTTCAGTTGGGTTGTTTGCCTTGGCGGTTGTCATTCGGCTGTAGAATTTTCTTAATATATATTCTTATATGAAGTTCTCAACAGATTTGTGATTTGCAAATACTTTCCCCATTGCATGGGTTGGCTTTCACCCATGTTTGAGATTAAACCGGCTTTTCAGTTTTTCTCTGCTGTGTTTTAAAGACAAGTCTTTCCTTGTAGCCCCCCCCCCCCCTTAGAAAAGCATGGTTACAAAGTTCATTCCCTGAGACACAGAATTATGAAGTTGCTAACGTGCCTCGTGGCTTTGCTCTTTAATCTCTTGCACACCCAGGGCCCATCAGATGACAGAATCCATACTGAGAGAGCCAGTGAGACTGTGAGTGGATACAGGTGCCCTCAGCCAAGCTTCATCTTCAGAACCCACAGAGTGGAAAGGGACGAGTGACTCCTGAAAACTGTTCTCTGAGAGCCACCCATATATCACTATGGGGCATGTATGCTCCCCTCTCTAAAAAACAACAAAATGAAGAAACAAACACACAAATAAAACTACATACACACAGATATGTAACAGGAAGGAAATAAAGAAAGAGAGAAAGAAAGAAACAGAAGAAGAAAGAACACCTGTAGTACAACCACTTTAAGCTTATTCTGACTAGCTTACAAATAAATGAGACTCAGACTATAGTTATTTAACTTGGCTTTGACAATCACTGGGGTGCAACCCCTAATCTACTTTTCTAACTGCTGGCCTTAGCTACTTCTCCAGCAGTGTACCCCCCAAAGCGTGCTGTTTTCACCTGACCACCTCTCCTCATGGTGACCTTCTCCTTTCATTCTTCACCCCCCAATCAGGTAACTCAAAACCCACCTACCACTAATCCCTCCAGTAATTGGATGTAGCCGATTTTATTTAACCAATAATTTTTTAAAGATTTCTTTATTTATTTTATGTATATGAGCACACTGTTGCTCTCTTCAGAAGAGGGCATCAGATTCTGTTACAGATGGTTGTGAGCTTACATGTGGTTGGTTTCTGGGAATCGAACTCAGGACCTCTGGAAGAACAGTCAGTGCTCTTAACTGCTGAGCCATCTCTCTAGCTCCTTAACCAATAATTTTAAATTAAGGATTAAGATTTGCACAACAAAAGTGTGTAACCTTGAGAATTCACTTGTAGGCCTCGACATTCGGTACAGAATTTAGCATTACAATACATAGCCATAGACCAAACCTCAACAAACATCAGCAAAACCGACAACTTCAAATGGATGTGATAAGCACCACTGAGCAGCTGTCCTGGAACCAGAAGAAAATAGGAGATGCTTAGCTGAGATAATGCAGAGAAAGTAAGTTAGGATGTGGGAGGAGAGGTTGTGGGATTTTTTTTTTCTCAGCTCTCTGCTGGTGTCTGTGAGCAGCAATGGGGTGCCTGGAAGAAAGTTTACTCCAAACCCTCAACTGCTGCCAGGGGGAGGAGGAAAGCTTTGTGGTGATGCTGACACTGACGTCACAGGAGGCAGGCAGGAACAAAGCATCCATCCTCGCTTCTTCTCTAGCCTCCCAACGGCCCGCCCCCTTGGCAGAGCCTCTTAGGCAGCAGCTGGCCAAGGGCAGCAACGTGGTTTTTGCTGTCGTCGTTTTTTTGTTTTTATTGTCATCCTCAGTATAACCAATCCAAACAGGGAGCGATTGGTTTGCCTCTCAAATGTAGTCATTATCCACAAGTACAAGGAACCACCTAGTGCCAGCAGTGTGGTAGGTGCGTGAGGAACAAGCTGAGCCAAAGAAGGGAGCAGGGAAGCAGAATGCTGAACAGGAAGCCTGGTGTCACAGGAGGGCTCTCCACCCTGTTCTCTGTTCTCTTAGAACTTTTGCTGAAGGTTTGAATGAGAAATGCTCCCCCATCGGCTGAAGCGTTTGAGCTCTTGGTTCCCAGGTGGTGGCATCCACCGGAGGTTTATAAGATGTGGCTTTTTTTTTTTCAGACAGTGGTCACTGGGGATGGGAGACTTCCTAGCTCTCCTCTATGTCCGCTTCACTGTCTCTTCTTCATGCCTGTGGTTGTTCTGGCTGCCTGCTGCCACATTGTCTTCACCATTACGGCCTCTAACCTTCTGGAAATGCAATCCAAAATAAGATAGCTTGCCTTGGTTGTGTTATTTGATTACAGCAGCAATAGAGTATCTAATACTGTGTCGCTTGTGTTTTTAGTTTCTGATTCGTATAAAAATATTTCATAAGCTGGACATTTCTAGTACAGAAAATATTCAACACCATTTCGTTACTTTCACACATCTTGGAAGGAGCAGCGTCCTTGTTACATTGTGCAGAGGATAAAACGGGAGCTGGTGGGTTAAGCAGCTTGCTGAACACCAGTCAGTGGATAAATCACAGAAACCGTCTCCAAATCAGCACTCAGATGTCTGCTAGTTTAACTGGTAAAGCAGACTTCGTAAATATCAGATGCCTGCTAGTTTAGCTGGTAAAGCAGCCTGCTAGTTTAGCTGGTAAAGCAGACGTCTTAAATGTTGGCCCTAGAGCCTGTACTTACAACCACCCCGTCACTTGTCAGCTACCTTACACAATAGAGACCACCGCCTGTAAAGACTTATGTCTTATCTGCCCTGTCAGCAAAGCATTTCTGGTCCTACAGGCTTGTGCAGACCTGGCCTGTATAAACAAGTCTATTTCCTTAAAAAAACAGTTTCCCTTCTCTTCCTTTCTCTTATCTCTTTCTTCCTTCTGCTCCTCGCCCTTCCTATCTCTCTTCCTTTCCTCCTTTTCCCTCCTCCCCTGCCATTTCTCCACTCTGTCTCCCCTCCCTATCCATCTCTTTCCATTTTCTCTCGTTTTATTTCAATGATAGCAATAACGATTCAGCCACAGGAATATTTTTAAAGAAAGATATTTACAATGAAAAGCACCTGACCCAGTGACTCTGTACACCTTTTGGCACCTCTAAGGAGAACTCTCCTGATGAGGAGGGGTATATTTGTACTATACGGAAACCCTAAGCACAAGCTTCCTTAGTTCTTACTTCACACTCTAGGCTGGGAATGTCAGCCCATGGTGAGTGACCTGCTGATATCCAGTATATGTTACTGAAACACAGTCTCACCCATTGCATTAAGTGTTGATTATGGCTGCCTTCCGTACATCAGTGAACTGGTCAATAAGAATCATGTGACCCACAAAACCCAACTTATTTCCAGTCTGGCTTTTTCTGGATAGTTTACTAGCTCCTGGTATATCCTGACTAAGGACCTAACTGACCCCAGCTATTCCATGGCTGTCTGCAAGTGCGTCATCTCTGTGCTTTGGGCCTGAGAGCTGCAAACCACACCAAGCACACACCATAAACTTTGTATCCAGAATGTGGCTTCCGGTGTTAGCTTTCAAACGTTTTTTCCCTCTAAGAAGCTTGTATTCCTTGGGCCAATGGAAGGTGTTGCTTGATCTTTAAAAAGTTCTGAGTTGATTGTATAAGTCATTTTACTGTTTATTTATAACACACACACACACACACACACACACACACACACACACACCCACCCCAAAGACCAACCTCTTTGATTTCAAAGAGACCATTCACTTGGAAGAACATAAACTTTCTATTAGATGCTAGAAAAAAGAAAAAAAAAAAAAAAAAAAAAAAAAAAAAAAAAAAAAAAAAAAAAAAAAAAAAAAAAACAGAAAGAAAAGCTTGAGAACTTTAAACGTTACTCTTATATCAGTTCATTGATTGTATTTTTTTTTTTCTGATGAATGGTAGGCATGGAACTACTGTCATTGTGACAAAATCTAGCCAACCCTGCGACAACAGACATAAAGCCACATTAAATGAACTTCTTCCTCTATCCCAGAACAAAGAGAATATTGCTTAAATCCACTTGACTAGATATGTTCCCAAGGAATTGTACAGGGAGTTTACATCCTTGTGAAGTCACAATGGCCAGTGCTAGGGAAGCTCACACTCCCCCTAACATGTAACAAAATCATAGTAGAGAATACATAGATGGTTTATGAACTACATGGTGTTCTAGTGTGAGCCCTAGAGCAGTGGTTCTCAACCTATAGGTCACGACCCCTTCGGATCATATATCAGATATCCTGTATATCCAGATATTTATATTATGGTTCACAACACTAGCAAAATTACAGTTATGAGGTAGCAATGGAATAATTTTATGGTTGGGGGTCACCACAACACGAGGAACTGTATTAAGGGGTCAGGAAGGTCAGGAACTACATCTTGAGGACAAGGGCATAAATCAGGCAGAGAACAAAAAGTTACTGTAGCTGTTGAATTCATACCTAATTTAAATATCTGATAAATGTCCACTTAATTGATTTCTCCTGGCCTCTAATGACAATATTAGTTATTTTATAATATGAATTGTGAAAACATTGCTCAAGTGTAGATTATTTAAACTACAAACCAAGAGTACCCATGGGGAGTTTTAAAAATACGAAGCCTCATCTTTACCCTCTGGCACTTTACAATCCTTTTGGGAAATAGCAACAAAATTGGAAGAATGGAATGTAAATACTGATGTAGCCAGCTTTGCCAGTTTTTCTCTGAAGGAGCTGCTCCTCAGATTCCACTGGGCATAAGAGCTCTCTTGCTGAGCAGGGCATGTTCACATTCCTGAGATCTGATCCCTGTGCTTTGAATTCTAGGCAGGGTTCAACCCTCTGCATATTTTCCGGCAGGTGCTGAGAGGTCTTGGTTTGGGTGGTACACAAGCCATATCAGATTATATGCTTTACTTATTTGCAGGAGTATCTGCAGATGGTAGGGAACCAGTGTTCAAGGAGGAGCAGGGTTAGCCACCCATCCTTAGAGAAGAGTTCAGGGAAGCTGAGAAGGCCCTCTCCCCTATGCCTTCTTGCCAACAATTTTCTAACCCTTGTAATGGGAAAACAAATACTCTTACCACTTATAATGCATTTCCTTGATTTGGAGCATTGTCACCAACAAAGCAAAGATGTCGTTAAACAATCATTTAGATGTTAGGTATTGCGTGTACCTCAGTTTGGCTGGCTTTATGAATTCTTCATTCTGGGAGATGTTGATGGGGGAGAGCAGCAGGCAGCGAGGACCCTGTCATCCAGAGTACTGAGAGAGGAGACCATCCAAGGGGAGAGGGCTGTCCCAAGCATTTCCCTGACTTCAGGAAGGATGGAAGAACACTGGAGATAGTAAGGGATACAGACATGCAGCATCTAGAGTATTCTTACTCATACATTGGCAAGGTACAAAAAATATGGAGACATTCACTTACCTTGCCAATCAAAGTCTGATTAAAAGCAATAGGGATTCTCAGTAAAATTATTTTTGTTTCCATTCAATCTGTGTATACTTAGGAAAGCTTCTAAAAAGGCTATAAATTTCTGGAGGTGGTGGCACAGGTCTTTAATGCCAGGCAGATCTCTGTGAGTTTGAGGTCAGCCTGGTCTACGTAGTAAGTTTCAGGACAAGTAGGGATATGTAGAGAGCTCTTGTCTTAAAAAAAAAAGTTACAAATTGATTTGCTTCTGTGTTGGGGGATATTGCTTTACAACTATAGATTTTAGAGATTAGCATAGAAACTATGGGGACCATCTTGTTCCAGGAGAGCAAAGAGATGTCCACTGATGGACAATCTCAATTGATTGGTAGTGATGGGACCAATATAATGTGCTCTGGAAAGCTCAGTAGGTGATTAGCAATGTCTGCTTTGTGTGTCATGGGAATCGGCAGGGCACCATTTGTCTGGTATCCTAATTTTATACATACTCAGAAATTAAAATACAGACCTAGTTGCCAAGAAAGCTAAGGGGAAAGGTAAGAACTTGGTTCGTAAATCTGTATGTGGCTACAAATGTAAAACGATTTGATTTTCCTTATTATGGAAAGTTGCCTACAGGACTCCTGATGTTGAAAGAACACTCCACTGCTGGCAGAACAGGTTTGGGTCCTTGTGTGCATTGGGTTAGCGTCTATCCTTCATGTGGAATGTGTCAAGGGATCTGTAAACAGAAACCTAAATAAGATGGGTAAAAGTCTGAGTGTATGTACAAGTTTGGCTGAGCATTTAAACTGCCAAGCAGGCCCCCACAATCTTTCAGGAAATGAAGCAGAACCCAATGTGTTCTCGGTGACAGGGCTTCACCGCTCTCCACTTCTCTCTGTTCACTGTACCACTGCTACATCCATCACCGCGTGTGTAAGAACTCAAGGTATCTGGAACCATTTCTTTGGGAACTTTGCATGTTCTGATATGTTAGAGTCACATGTATCTACACATTTGGCCAACAGATGTTAAAGTAATGTTGCCCTATGTTAATGAGAAATATGGAAAGCCTTGGGATTCTGACCATAAACCAGTTTTAGCTTGTTGGGCTTGGAAAACAGTAGAGAAGGAACATCCCTTAGAAGCTATCATCACAGATACGGCTGGTGAGCAGTTTTGTAAATTTTTCTTCCATCACCTTCCTAGAAGACATAATTGCCACCCACTCTCCTTCAGGCCAACCACAGAGCCTCTTGTGAGTTGACTTTTAACAAAAAGTGCCTGTCCCTTGCATCCTTGTGAGTTGACTTTTAACAAAAAGTGCCTGTCCCTTGCATCCCTTAGTCCTTTTGCTCCTCTTCCCTTGGGCTTCTCACTCACAGAGCTGCCTCTCTCTACTGGCATTCCTTCCTGTCTCCAATCCATAACTTTGAGAAATTCCCACCCTATCCCCAGTCATGGGTTCACCCACTCCACTGCATTGCTCTGTTCTATTTACCCTGCAAATGTCTGTTGATCGACTTCTACTGCCTAACCTTGACCTGAGCAGCTTGGGTCCCAGAACTCTCCAAGACACATGGAGACCCAGACAGTGAAGCTGGGGACAGGTGGAATTCTACCTGCTGCAACCCAGAACCTTAGTATGTTTATGAGGTATAGCACAGCGGGAGGAATTAGCCTCTGCAGGTGAACAGTCTGTAACAGTCTCAGGCTGTAAACATGGGGAGACACAAGCCACAGTTGCTACTCTTTGCATATTCTAGTCAGTCCTTCATAAACTCTCATACTCAGGCTCCTGAAGAAAGCCTTACCATCCTTCATCCATATCCTCATTTGGATAATGGCTTTGCCAATTTAGCATGTGTCAATTGGTCTCAGAGTCCTTGGCAGCTATGCATATATCAAAATCACATTCATGCCAGGATTCACTTGCTCGGGCTTCCTCTACTCCCTCCACTGGGGTATTGTCGGAAACACATCAATAATAGATCTATATCACACAGATTTCACCATTTAGACAATAGCTAGATTTATACAAGAGTTTAAAAGAAAATTAGGCTAAATGGAATGGGAAGAACCTTCCAGGAAGAAAGCATTGCCTGGCGAAAGCCAGGAGGCAGGGAAGAATACAAAAAGAAGTGGGCTACTGTGGTGTGCATGAGTACATGTGTTTGTGCGCATAGGCATGTGTGTGTGCATGTGCATGCTTGATGGTCATGGGGTGTGCCACTGAGGTTTGTCTCTTCCAAACCTCATATTAAACCTGAATTGCTATAGCAACAGCATTAAGAGGCAGGGCCTTTTATAGGTGGCTGGACCATGGGCTCTGCCTCCATCAGGCATTAATGCCATTGTTTCTGGAGTAGGTGCCTTCATCCCCTTCTGTTTTCTCTATCTCTGTCTCCCTGTCTCTGTCCCTCTCTCACCTTCCAACACACAGGATCCTACCATAATGAAGTCCTGGCGGTGCAGAACCCCTCAAGCTTGTACACATCATCTTACAAAGCGGCGAGAAGGAATCCTGTTGTTTACAATGACTAAATCTGCAGCATCCTGCTACAGAATAAAACAGACCCCATAACCCTGATGGCACAGGAATTTAGAAGCATTCAGCTCACAGAGGTTCTAGGCTATGGGAAAGAATTTGTATGTAAGCCTAGGAATGATGAAGAACCCATCTCTGTGTGGGTTTAGGTGGGAAGCAGAGAACACTTCGGACATCACGCTTCCCAAAAAGTGCTGACATTTTCTTCCAGTCTGTCATATGAAAAATCTATAATTGTTGTCTTGTATCAGATATATCCATTATGCTTTGTTCTCCTTGTAGGCAATAATCTCTTCTTTTTCAACTTTGAATAGTTGGCAATGCAGCCAGCAGCGTAATGGAAGGGGCTTGGGGGTCAGGCATATCTGGCTTTGATTCTTGTTACTATTCTTGGATGAACCAAGAGAATATGGTAGGAAGACCCACCCTGGGTGCAGGCAATAAGGGTGTGCATTGCTATTGAGAATGCAGAAACAGTAATAAGCACAAATGAAGCTGATCTGCTTTTTATTATCCCCACGTGTTGGTGATTCTACACCATGTCCACATCAAAAGGCAAGAATCATCACTTGTGGGTTTAGGTTCTAAACAACTGAGGGTTAAGGTTGAGGTCTGTGCAACATTTTACTCTGAGTATGTTTTCGACATAGAGAAGTAGAAGTAAAGTTAAACGGGAAAGTCACCATGGAGATCCAGTCATTAGCATGCTGACTAGCCTCAGAAGAGTCACCATGGAGATCCTGTCATTAGCATGCTGACCAGCCTCAGTCGATGCTCCATCTCTCCATTCACTAATCCTTCACACATCTATCCATTACATTCTGGGACATTCTTTCAAGTCAGATGCACTCACACATGTACTGTGCCCTAAATACTTTAGCATGTATATATATTATTGACTGGAATTGTTACTTATTCATGACCATTCAGTGTTTGTTTAGGGATATTTTTGTTTCCTGAGTAATAAAATTTTATACGACATAAATCCAAAGGCCACCATTTTATCAATGTTGACAAATTCATAACCTGTGTCCCCCTAATACCATCAAGACACAGAAAGTTGTCACAACCACTCCAAGTTCTCATGTACCTTGCCAGGCAATCCCCGCCCCTTTTCTATGTACCTTACCAGCCAGTCCCTGCCCCCCCCCCCTTCCCAAGATACCACTGTTAAAACTTTTTTCATCACAGAATAATTTTTTCTACTTTAGAACCTCACAGAAGGGGCATCTTCACACATTTTTTTTTCTATTTCTCTCTTAACATGTTTCAGATTAAATCATGTTATTACTTTAATTGATTGTTCTTGTTTAGTTCTATACTGGTTGTATAAGACAGCTAAGGCTACACAGAGAAACCCTGTCTCAAAATAAAAACAAAACAAAAAAAACCCCAAACTTTCTCCCTTACCTTTCACCACCTATGTCAGGCAGGAGAGTAGGCTCTGAGATCATGAGAGTGAGGGAGCTGTCTCTGCCCCTCACTGGGGAGAGTGGCTCCTGCACCTTGCCTAGATAGCACAGTAGAGCTGACCCTAGTATCAGGGCTGTAAGTGAGCGAGGGTGTGAGCATAGGAGATCGGGATCCAATCCTTGTCTTCCATGGGTAGTGTGGGCAAAGGAGCTATGCACCCTTCCTTCTACCTAGACCCTACCTGTTTGCAGCACTCAGGAGAGTGGACCCTGCATCTCAACTGGTCAGCGCAGTAGAGCTGGCCCTGGTGACAAAGGTGTGGTTAAGCTAGCCCCAAGAACATGAGATCAGGAGAGCTGCCCCTGCTCCTTGCCTGCTGTGACTTCAGGTGAGCTAGCCAAGGCAGTGCTGGAGCGTTCTCTCTGGTGGTGTGGGTACAGGAGAGCTGGAAGACTGACTGACTCAGGTAACTCCCAGGCCCAGATCCAGGGCTTTGAGTTGACCCACCTCAACATCTATCTTATCTATGATCTACTGGAGCTCTGGAGAAGGTCAGTCCTGCAGATCCAAAGCTGCAGGATCTCCACAACATAGGGCAACGGCAGGACACCTGAGAGGAGCCCCTGTGAGGATCAATTATAGATAGTGTAGCAGAAGCCAGAGGCCTCAAAACAGACCAATGACTCATTGCAAGGAAAGATGTGTGGACAAAGAGTATGTGTGACACGCCGTGGGACACTACATCTTCCACAGCAAGACTTTTATTTTGTTTTATTTTATTTTTATGGGAGGTTGCAAGGGCAGAGAGTAGATACAAAGGGATGGGCAGATACTAATGGATGAGGATTGGGGTGCACTATGTGAAATTTACAAAGGATCAACAAAAGAAGCCTCAAAACCAAATCAAAACAAAATCCCCAAATTAATATTTTATTAGTTTTATTATCAACACAACATCAACTAGAGTGACCTGGAAAGAGAGAACCTTACTTGAGTTATTGACTCCATTAGATTGGCCTGTGGGGAACTGAATTGGTTGCTAACAGATGTAGGAGTACATGATAGGCTACACTGTGCATAGGCAGGTGGACCTGAGCTGTATTACAAATGCTAGTGGATCAAGCCTAGGGGAACAAGGCATGAAGAGTATTCCTCTGTGTTTCCTGTTTGAGTTTCTGCTCTGGCATCTCTTGGTGGACTGTGACCTGTGACATGAAATACATCCACCTCCCCTCCCCAGAGCTGGTCATGGTGGCTTTATCACAGCAACAGAAAAGCAAACTATAACAGTTTCTCAGGAGTGTTTGTGGATAGGAATATTCTACAGCTCATCTTTTTCCATTGATGTCCATCTGGGTGGTTACCTGGGTTTTGTGGCTAAGAATAAAGGTATGATTAGCTTTTATTTTTTTACAACATATTTTGTGAATTTATATTTCCTTCCTCTTGGGAACACCTTTACATGAATTGTCAGTTTGTGAGGTATATGTGCATATGTATGTATGTATGTATGTATGTATGTATGTATGTATGTATGTATATTGTCCTTTTCAACTTTCCCATCAACAAAGCATCAGGTTATTGGTAGTGTCATACTTTGTCATCTCTAGACTTGGAAAGTTTAGATATGCTAATGATTATTTAAGAATATTCTGGTTGAAAATTGAATTTCAATGGTGAATAGAGATGGGATGCTTTTTTATTGACCCCTCATATCTCCTCCTCCTTGGTATCTGATTAAATTCCCCCCTATTTGTATTGGGTTGCCTGTCTTTTTTGTTACTCTGTGTAATCGTTTAAATGAGGTGTTTCTCATAAGTCTCCAGGATTTGAATACTTGGTGTCCTATTGGTAGATCTGTTTAGGAAGGATTAGGAGGTGTGGCCTTTTGGAGGATGTATGTCACTAGGTATAGGCTTTGAGGTATCAGAAGCCCACGCTATTCCCAGCATCTCTCTCTCCTGGTTGCTTATGGATTAGGATGTAAGCTCTCAGTTGTACCTGCTGCAACAACATTGCTCTGCCACCGTGAGTTCTAGCTCTCTGGAACTGTAAACCCAGTTGAACTGTAAAGCCAGTTGTTAAGGTGCCCTGGTCATTATAATTTGTCACTGTTATAGGCTTGTGTATGTCCCACATGACAGCCTTTTGTCAGATACATATTCAGGTATTTCTATCATCTGTGTTTGCCTATTCATTTCAGAAATAGGGTTCCTTTTATGAGTATAGTTTTAGTTTTGATGAAATCTAATTGCTGCACTTTAGTTTTTCGGTTGTCCTGTCTAAGAAGTCTTGGCTCACCCCTCAGCCAAGGTTCTGTGTATGTTTCAAGCTGCCTTGTGCTTCTAGCTCTTATGTTTGTTACTGTGACTTCATTCTGTATCAATGCCATGTGTGTGCAGTGCTATGAAACAAGGATGTGCCAAGTGTCTCTGCGGCATCCTCTGATTCTGTGCACATCCTCCGGAGAGGTACAGCTAGATCATACAGTGGCTCTACTTTTTTGAGAATTCTCCATCACTATGTAGTGGCTGTCTTAACGGAGAGTCTCACAAAACCAGCCTCAGGTTGCTGTTCTCCTACATCCTCTCTGGCATTTGTTGTCTTCCTTCTGACTGAGGTGAGATGAATCTCAGGATAGTTTGTATTGCCTTTCCTTGTCACTTAGGATAGCCGACATTTCTTGGATCGTTCTTTTGAGAAGTGTCTGAACTGTTTATTTCCCACTTACTGGTTACATTACTTGTTCCTTTGATATTTAGATTTTTGAGTTGTTTGTATGATCTGGATATTATGTGTATATATTGTGCATGGTTTTGCTGTCAGTTAATTTATTAAGAATTACTTTAAACCTAAGATTAAAATCTCTCTGGTGAACATGTGTTCCAGAAGATGTTTATTCTTCTGCTGTTTGATGAAGTGATCTATAATACCAATTAAGTGGTTCATTGGTTATGATGCTCATATCTTTTTGTCTTTATTGAGGCTTTTGCTTAATTTTCCTGCAGATGTTTGAGATAAAGTTATCAAGTTTTCAGATCACAGGGTCAGCTGTTTCTTCTTTAATTTTCTCAATATCTGGCACAGACATTGCCAGATTCTATTATTAGCTACATACACTAATGATTAAAACGTTTCCCGATGGGCATTTTATCAGCCTGAATTTTCTCTCTTTGCTTTGATAATATTCTTTGTCTTAGGAGTCCACTTTATCTGACCATCAAACAGTAATTCCAGCGTTGTTAGTAAGTGCTTCCTTTCCAGGCCAAGGTCACCTGATATATGGCCTCAAGGAATTAATTTAAGCATGGTTGGAGGGACTACAGCAAGACTGGGGCTGTGACTATTTTATTGAAAGCATCAGACTTCTTATAACTTTTATGAGAAGCCGAATAAAGTGGCAATTGCCAGGATCAATACTGTTGTAGATGCCAGGATGCAATGGTGTTTACAAACCTTACAGGGTGCACAAGATTAATGTCTTAAGACCAGTTGTCCTATGAAGCAGCTATACTTCCTTGACTACTAAGGAGACCTACACAAAACACAAAACACCCTGATGGCTACACTGCCCGAAATGGTATCTCAGGAACTGGAAGGCACACAGTTCCCCAGGAGCCATGGACTCTAACCTGAAAAACCTATGACTCATGCCTCTCCAGGCAGCTGTGCCAGGCCAGCTCTATGGTTCTCTGCTGCCTAAGGTAGATATTTTCTTGTCTTCTTACTTCCAATCTACAATTATCTTTATCTTGAAAGTTATCTCTTCTAGGTAAGAACATGATATCTCTATGTTTGTTGTGTTTAGAGCTTTTGGGACCATATTAATTTATTTAAGACTATTTTCCACCAACATTAAACATTGTGTTGATTTACTCCTGTCTCCTCTCCATTTTAGGGTTCTAGTGTCACACAGGTTATGGCACATGCCCTGAGACTATAGCTGCAAATGCTACTGTATCTCCCCAACCCATCTCCATCATTCCCCTATGTCCTATCTCTTCTTTCTTCCACTCCTCCCCCCATTCCCTCTCCTTTTTTGCCTTTTCCTCCCTATCCCTCTTTCTCCTCTCCTCCTCCTCTTCTCCCTCTTCCTGTGCCTTCTGCCCTGGCTGTCTCCTCTCCTTCTTCCTCCTCCTCTTTTGACTTCTCATCCTTCTTCATCTTTTCAGTTTTTTTTTCTTTTATTGTATTCCTTAAGAGGAATACATTTTGATTCATCCTTTTCAGATTTCCACAGTAACATGGCCTAAGTGGATTCTGGTGGTGGTTTGATTGTCAACTGAATTTGACGGAAAAGTGCTGTTGGGAGCAGAAAAGCACACCTCTGGGTGTATCTGTGATGCAGCTTGCAAAGAGGATTAGCTGAAGGAAGAGAAGGCAGAAATAGAGACCCAGAAATCCAGGGGCACCCTCCCTAATTCCTGTCTGCCCTCAGGTGAGCAACCTCTGCCCCCCAAATGTCTGTATCTTCATGGAGACTCAGCTGAGCTTAGGGCTGCAGCCTCCTGCTACACGTTGTTTATGTCAGGCAGCTTGTCACAGCTGTGAAAGTATAAGATGCTGAAGAAGATGAACATCTAGGGAGATTTTCGCCAGTTAAGAACGTTAAGAACACGTTTTACTGGGATAAGGCTCAATGGTACTGTTCTTGCCTCATACAGAGAAGGCCCTGAGTTTGATTCTCAGCACCACAAGCTCTCACAAAAAGTATGTTTCTTTTAAAACGTGCCCAGCACTCAGGAAGCAGAGGCAGGTGGATCTCTGTGAGTTTGAGACCAGCCTGGTCTACAGAGTGAGTTCCAGTACAGCAAAGGCAACACAGAGAAACCTTGCCTCAAAAAACAAACAAACAAACAACAACAAACAAAACAAAAACAAACAAACAAACCCCCAAGCCCCCCCAAACCCCCAAATGTGTGTGTGTATGTGTTTTGATTTCTATACTATCTATGAATGATAACATACCATTCATTATGAAAGATCATGATTTGAGTATATTTTCAGTTCTCAAGATTTTATTTCTGCCAAGAATGGATTAATGAGACTACCTACTTAGTTTGCGCGACCCAGAACAAAATGATGTGGACTCCTTGTTCAAAGAGTAAGAATTTTTATGACAGAGAGCATCCACTGTGTGGGAGTCGCTGAGCTCTGTGTTAATGTGCAAACTGTCTGTCGGTGATGTCAGTATGACTCCTAATTTACCACTTCTGTGAGTCTCAGGTGTCCTCGATGCCATCTTCATGGACTTGGGGAGATAGCTTTACATCTCCAAACTTCAGGATCCACATGTGCAAAGTGAGCATCCCCTAGGTTTGTTCTGCTAATCAAAATGAAAGGCATGCTGCTGGGATCTTAATTCTCCCTGAGGAGAGGAGGGAGGATGACCATTGCCTTCTCTCTGTCTTTCTCTCTCTCTCTCTATTCGTGTGTGTGTGTGTGTGTGTGTGTGTGTGTTTATGTGTTGTAGTCAGAAGATTAAGCAGCAATAAAATATGCAGAAGTCAAAGCCATCCAGTGCCCTCAGCACATGGCAGTGAGCAGTGCCACTCTGTGGTTCACAGACACATCTGGCCACCATCCACACTGGAAACGTTCTCAGATCATTACATAAATCACTATACATAGTATATTTAACTGGTGCTGCTCATGAGTTTGGGTTAGTGTAGTCATTGCTTTTACTATTTCTATTTTGTTATTTTCATTTTGTTATTGTGTTTGTGTTATGATTTCATGTGTTCACGTGTTTTACCTACATGTATGTCTGTGTACCACTTGTGTGCTCGATGTCCCTGGAGGTCAGAGGAGGGTTTCAGATCCCTTGGTTCTGGAGATATAGACAATTATGAGCAACCATGTGGGTGCTAAGACTCAATTTTGAGTCTTTTGGAAAAGCAGCCAGTGATCTGAACTTTTGAGTCAACTCTCCATTCCTAGAATTGATTTTAAATAAAAAAAATAGTGTATCCCACTTTTCTTTGGAGTTTAGCCATTCCTTTCAAGTTTTGTATGTCTTTTAAAGCATGCCTTTAAAAAATGTAGTATAGTAGAACGTGACAGAATTTACCAGAACATCACTGGGCTTCAGAAAATGATACCTCATGATAGTGCTTTGACAGGGTCAGTAAAGAAGCACCCTTGGGAGCTCTCTGACCTACAATACTTTTGTTCTCCTGAAGTGCTGGAAGAGGTCTCCCGCCTTCTGTTGGGATTTGAATATGAAATATTCCCAGGAACACTCGCCCAGAGGAAGTTTGTTCCAAGCTTGTGTGGTAAAGGCTGAATCACCAAAGCGATGGTCTAAGTGAGGCCTTGGGGGAGACATGGGGTCACGAGGCTCTCTGATCAATGGCTGAAGTCTCTGTAGACTTGGACTTGAATGGGTTCATGAAGGTGGTGGGGACTGGAAGGCAGGGTCTGACTGGAGGAAGTGAATTATTGAGGACACATCTTTCATGATCTCTCTCTTCCTCTTTGTTTCTCAGTTGCCAAGAGGTGGTCAACCTTGTTCTGCAGGCCCTTTGCTACCATGGCATGTTTCTCCACCTCAGCCCCAAATCGATAGAGGCAGCTGACTTTGAAGTGACAGGTCCAAAACTGGGAGACTAATCTTTCCTCAGAGAAGCTGATATTCCCAGGCATTTTGGTCTAACAATGAGCAAGTGCTGATGTCATCATCTGCCTAAAGATTGGATCCACTGACAAGTGCCTTTAGCCTTCTCACAGTGCCGTGTTAGCTAAGCAGCATGAAACTCACACCACAGAAGAGACAGGGTACCAAGTACAACACCCAGAGCCCAGAGCAAGTTTGTTCTAAGCCGTTGTCTACTCTTGGACACAAAATGTCTCGCACATCAGTTGTTTCCCTTCTAAACATGGTTCACAATATTTCTCTACTTTATGAAGACAGTATTAAAACTTCCTTCTTTTTGTTCCATATTTTGCTTGGCTTGCATATATATGCATGCAGTATTAAACCTGTATGTTTTTCTCCTCATTGTTTATTTCATCAGATTCAACCATCAAACTATAAAGGGAATTTCAGAATGATGATCGGGAAGGGAAACCATCTTGCTGTCATGTCAAAGTGGGGAGCGTCATCTGAGTTGGGACATCCAGCAGCAGCTGCATATTTAAGGTTGAAAAAAACCTTTGCTAAAAGCCCTTGGGGGTCACAGAGAAGATGGTGTATTTTAAGAAAGTGTGAAAAAATCAAAAGGGGTTTTGAATGATGCCAAGGTTGCTTATAGACAAGATGTGTGTGCCACACACACAAAAGGTCAGTATGGAATAAGGTCAGTATGGAATAAGGTCAGTATGGAATAAGATTTCCACATCAATGACAGTATAATTTAATGACTAGTTGTATACAATTAATCCAGATATAAATTAATAAATAAAGAGTATAAGTAGGGCTTTTTTCTTCTTTCACTAAGATCTCTAAAGGTTTATATATTTGAGTTGGCAAAACAAATGTTTTGTCTTAATTTTCTGCTTTCGAGGACAATGAGCATTGGCTTTGTAACTGGGAGAGCCTATAAAGAACACATGTGGTCCTACGTGAGAAGGAAGACAAGGACAATAGCTTCCATTTTCTCTGAACAGCATGTCTCTCGCTGGTATTGTTCACGGGCCATGAGGCTTCTGGAAGAAATCTCCTGTTCATAGCCTTCTGGTCGAGAAGAAGACTACTACCACAGTTTAAAGACAAATTTGAAGCAAGCTTTAACTTAATGCTGGCCAGGTTGATGGACTCTCTGGCCAAGTCCATCTCCGAGTTCCCAGAAAATGGACAAGAGTCACATTTTGCCAGGGCCTAAAAAGGCAAAACTCACAATTTACCGCTTTTCTTAGAGGTCCAATCAGGGGCAAGCATGCATTCTGATATAGTTCCTGCCCAGATAGCTTCTACCCACATTCTATCAAGCACATCTGGTGCACATAAGCTTATTTAGGGGAGCAAACAAGCTTGCTTAAGGGTGTAAAAATGTGGCTTGTTATATCTCATAAACAATAGTGTAGTAGTTTGAATATGCTTAGCCAGGGAGTGGCACTATTAAGAGATGTGGCCTTGTTGGAGGAAGTGTGTCACTGTAGAGGTGGGCTTTGAGACCCTCCTCCTAGCCACGTGGGAGACAGTCATCTCTCTTTGTCTTTAGAACTAAATATAGAACTCTCAGCTCCTCCAGCACATCTGCCTGGATGCTGCCATGCTTCCTGCCATGGTAACAATGGACTGAACCTCAGAACCAGTAAGCCAGCCCCAATTAAATGTCCTTTATAAGAGTTGTCTTGGTTAGTTAGGAAACCCTAACTCAGAACCAGTAAGCCAGCATTTCAGGAAGTATTTCTACTTGGGCAAGGGGCTTAAAGGCTAGAGGTATTTTTGTTTCCGGATCTCTTGGGTACAGTAATTAAAACCTAAAACATAAATTTGGTTCTCACATTCACGGTGATAGCTACGACAGCCACATTGCTCACCCTGCCAGATCTGATCACCAACAAAATGTGATGGGTGTTCTGGCATAGTACAAGGATGAGTTTCTATTTTTACCATTTAAAACATGTTTTTATTTTTCCTATATGGCTGTTTCCCTACATGTATATGTGCCATGTATAAGCAGTACCCACAGATGCCAGCAGAAGGTGTCAGATTCCCTGGAATTGAAGTTATAGACAGTTGGAAATTCCATGTGCTGAGTCTAGAACCTGTAGTAAGTGTTTTCAGTGACTCAGCGATCTTTCCAGACCTTCACTCTACTGTTTTTTTTAAAGTACAGTATTTACTGTTATGCAACTCATAAGCCCATTTGTCTCTAATCCTAGGTATATCACAACCAAGTAGACACACACAAACTTTGTTTGCTCCTCCTTTTCAAACAATTTTATTTATCTTTATTTTATGTGCATTGCCTGCATGTATGTCTGTGTGAGGGTGTCAGATGATGGAGTTACAGACAGTGTGAACTGCTATGTGAGTGCTGGGAATTGAACCCAGGTCCTCTGGATGAACAGCTAGTGCTCTTAACCACTGAGTCACCCCTCCAACCCTGTTTACTCCATGTTCTCATCCAACTCCTCCCAAAGTCAGCCAACAGAATTATCAGGATACAGCTACTGGATAGACTTCTCTGCCTTCTGGTTTGAGCTGGCAACTTGGTGAAATGTCTTTCTTGCCTATTCAAAACAGAACTTCTGAAGTCCAAACTGTAAGTCTCAATATGAACTCAAAAGCAGAAGCCAGCCGGGAAGTGGTGGCACATCCCTTTTATCCCAGGGATGTGCCACTTGGGAAGGAGAGGCAGTCAGATTTCTGAGTTTGAGGCCAGCCTGGTCTACAGAGTGAATTCTAGGACAGCCAGGACTACATAGAGAAACCCTGTCTCAAAAAACCAAATGAATGAATGAATGAATGAATGAATGAATAAGCCCCTGCAATTTCTCAGAGAGTATTTTGACTTCTGTGTGGAAGGAAATTCTCTCTAGAAGCAGACTCCATAAGGAACCTGAGAAACTATCCCCATCTGACTTCCTTGTCCTGTCTTCTCCCTGCATATCTCCCTACATGCTTGAATCTCAGCAATCTAAGGCGTATTGAGACAGGCTTAACCAAATAAGCCTGCTGGGACTTTATCATAACAGGTGGCAGAGCATGAGACATGTGTCCCCTCTGTGGGTTTAAAGGCCTTGCCTGCCTGTCCTTTGCTCCCACCTCAGCCCTTCCACTTACACAGCAAGGCGCTGCTTGTCAGTCTTCACCGATGGAGAGGAGCAGATGTCATGGTAACATACACAGTTAATAGTTTATAGTTAAGTCAGCATTCAAAAGAAATGCCTGGCATGTGTTTAGAAAAACCAATAGGCTAGTGCTTATGAAATCATCAAATATGCTTTAAAATGTCCAAGGTATCAGGAATGAAACTTGTTATCTAGAAAAGAAACACTTCCAAAATGTAAGCTTGGGGGCAGGAGGGCAGGAGGAGTCAAGAGGCTCAGAGAGACTGACTCCCTGGCCTGTGCTCAGTCCCTGGAGGTGAGCGCCCACAGAGCTTTTGTTCTGTTAGCCTTCTTAGAAAAAAGAAGGGGGTGGGGTAGGATTCTTGGAAACTACTTTTGGAGAATGTTGCAGGCCTTACGTTCATCTTGGAGAGCTATAGTACACATTAGCTTATTGAAGTCTGTAAGAGGAAAACTATTCAACCTGTGTAGGCCACGTTTAGAGTCTATATTGTAAAGTTCAGTTGAGCCGAGGAATCCCTTCTGCACACAGCTCTCATCAGTAACCCACAGGGCCAGCATTCCCTGGGTAAGCATACCTAGGGCACTGGAATATTAGTTCATTGGAAGGCTTACTTGTCTTCAGAATAACTGTTCCCTGATTGGTAATAGGCAAAATATGCAGCACCCCACTCCCAGCCTCTCAATACAATGTGCCTCCCTTTCAAGTAAATGTGTGTGTGTGTGTGTGTGTGTGTGTGTGTGTGTGTGTGTGTGTGTGTGTATGTGGAGGGCTGCCTTCTCTCAGCTCCTGAGGGGCTGTTTTATTAGAAGCCAACAGGAGGCTGTCCACAGCTTAACTGCATCTTCTAGAGCCTTTGATTCCCTACATGTCCTCCCTCAGATGTATCTGACAGTTCTGGGCTTATGTTAGAAAACAGACTCAACTTTCATATGAAAACTGTTGAAGAAGAGTTTTTATTTTAGCAAAACTTTGCATGTAGTAGGGCTTTTATTTAAACATGGCCAGAGATGTGGTTTTTGTTTTGATGTGTCTGTCTGTCTATCCATCTACTTAATATATAAATATATACTTAAATACTCAAATTGTTTTTGAACATACATCAGGCTTTAAATAAGGATTAAAACTGCATTTTCGAATCATGAAGTTTTCTGCCAAAATTTAATATGTTTGAAAAAAAACAGGTCAAGTGACTCTCTAGAAGCAAGCATCAGGTTTTCTCATCTGTGGTCAGATCATGGATCACATGTGAGCCTTGTCATGTGTGGAGATCACTGTGCCAGAATCGTGCTGGCTGTGCCTTTAATTTCTCCAGGCAGGGGCACCCGCACCCTGGAGGATAGCCGAGTAGCTGTTCCTAATTAGGGCTGTGTTCCAATCCTAATTACTAAAGCTCTCCAAGCCTGGTTCAGGAGTTTGATGATCATCTTTAGACTCTATACCCCAAAACGGCAAAATAACTGCCTGACTTGGTGAAGTGAACAAAATGTTCCCTGGTCAATGTTGCACAGACAAAGAAAAAAGTCTGCGTTAGTCCAGCTCTTTCATCTGCTTGCTTGTGAGGCCTGATTGACACAGCATCTGAACCTGCAGCCCAAGGCAGACGAGTTCTAACTGGTTCCTTCTGACCACTGCCCACCCCTGGACTCCTTTGTCACACTCTTAATTCCACTAGCTTTTGGTCTATCAACCAGGGTATGGACCGGGCTGACTCTCCCTTCTGAGTCACATGGCTGGCCAGTTCATTTATATTCACAAGCCTTAGGTTAGAAAGAAACAGCTACTGCCTAGGCATAGGGCCGAAGCTTAGGTCTGGGCAGGAGCTCTCTGCACACAGAACCTATCCTGGCTAAAGGAGGGAAAACTCAACCCTCATATTTGATACAGTGCAGTGTCTGGCCCTTCCAGATGTGGTGAGCTAGTGCCCATGTGCACAGCCTGAGGATCTGAGGCAGTGGAGCTGAAAGACAAGTGTAGGCTTCTTCACTATGTGAATCACTGCCCACGACCATGTGCCTCTCTGTGTGAGCCTGAGCCCCAAGATGCCTCCTTTCTGAGGCAGCAGGTTTCCTTTGTATGTATGCCTTGAACTTGGGAGCAGTTCAAACCAGGGGGGCCACAGCTGATACCAGGTAGAACTCAGAAATGCTGCAAATGGAAGGTATGGGAATTAGGCATGGGCCTGTATGTGTTGAGTCAGCCCAGACTGTGCCTTTTATATGTGCTATTCAAAATACACTTCAGGTCTCTCCTTTTAGGCTTGTCCTTGAGTAAAGTGGGAAAGGTTACACAGTTACAAGGAGAAATGGCACCTATATTTCTATACCAGTGGACTTGTTTGCTGGTTTAGGACCATCCATGGTACCTCCTTTTCTCTCTAGGATGACAACCAATAATGTTTGAGGCTGAAAATGTTCTTGAAACTTGGATTTCTAGGCCATCCTTATAGGCAACTCCACTGCAATGAGATAAACGTGTGAGATGAATGAGTGAGGAATACACGCCTGCAATTTGGAAAATAGTTGTTACTGCAGCAAAACCTAGCACACCCTGACTGATAGAACTCACAGGACAGCTTCAAATCAATGCGCACTTTCCCTGAACTAGTCTTCCCTGAGGAGACAATGCTCTTTTATCTGTGAGTCACTGAAGTTGCTGGCTGTGTTCCTTTTGATATCTTTTGTGCCTTTGAGGACACTAAGAAGTGAACCACGGTGTAGCACGTGCTCCTCTCTCATTCCATGATCTGGTTTTGTTGTTGTTGTTGTTGTTGTTGTTTTGTTTTGTTTTGTTTTGTTTTAGGAGATGAGAAATAATGGAGGACTCTCATGATAACTTTAACTGAAAGGGAAAAGCATGAAACTGTGAATACATTAATATAAAATATAAACAAAAACATGGCACCTGCAGAAAAGGAGATTAAGGTTTATGAGAATTATTTTGAAAAGGAGCTGCAGACCCACAGCAACTATAATAAGGAACAGTAACTTTTATTAGTTTGTAACAGTTTGCTTGGAGGAATGTAATTTAAAGTTATTTTCTCACTCGGTTATGGTCTGTGTGTCACTCAAAGGTTTCTATTAACCATATCAATACCTCATATCTAATATAAATGAAGGCATCTCTCTGGTTTAAAAATCCAGTAATTTTTAAAATTATGAGTATCGTTTGGAACTTGGAAAACAAACACAAATAAAAGTTACAGAACTGCATGTAGTCCCAGCCTTTGGAAACCACTATTAGCCATTGCTTCCCTGACTTTGGAGATGTGACGTGTACCCCCATTCTAGTTTGTAAACTGGCTTCCAAAACCTGGCATGATGATCTTAAGCGCTCAGGAGAGGAGTGGATTTAGATGAGATCATGCAAGTGGAGCCTTCAGGACAGGACAAGAGTTCTTGGGGGATCACTCCTGCACGTTCCCCACATGAAGACACAGGGATAAAGTGCTGTCTCAAACCCAGAAGTTACTCCTACTAGATCCACATCATGTAGACACCTCAATGTCGGATGTCTACCTTTCAGACTGAGCAGATCCAATGTCTCCCGTGTAAACCACCTGCTCTGTGATATTTCGTTATGGCAGCTCAAGGTGGCATGTGCGTATGTGTTATGCTTCCATGTATAAACAAATGCTTACTGTTTAAAACTTCAGCAAAGAGACACGTGATACAAGGGTGGTTAGCAGATACAAAAGTCAAAACCTTTCCTGTCTACTCAACTGGGAGTCATTAACATATTCGGGGGACAAATGATAAAGCTTAATTATTTAACAAGATTTTGCCATGTCGGTCTCATTGACTTAATAAAAATTAAGTTGCTATTATTTGAAATAAGGAAGCTCATTGCTCTAGTATTCCTAAGCCTGTCTGTTTTCTTTTCTTTTTGTTTTCATGCTCTGCTCAGTCCTTGTCCCTTACAGAATCAGTGACCCTCATCAAAAATGAGTTGAGATTCCTTTGAGTAACCCCACAAACACTGATGGTTTCTGTATCTCTCCGAATAAACAGCAGGACGGTCATCACTGCCCTGATGGTTCACATGGCTCATCCCTTTGCTCTCCTCTGTTTTCTTCTGCCACAGTCTCCCACTTCAGTGACACAGACTCTCTTGTGGTTGGCAGAGGAATCAGGCCCTGTGCCCCTCAGTCCTTACCCTTGTGCTCCCTGCTGCCTGCATTGAATTTTCCTCCCAGGAGTAGAGCCTGCATCCCGTATCCTTCCTGCTCAACATCAGGACTTCTTTGACCATGCACGGGAAATAATCTGCTTGCGCTTCTACTTTGTGAGTGACGGTAACCTGGGGGCACCTGGTCTGTTCCGGGGGTTTCTCTCTCCTCTCTCAATGTACACTGCAGCCTCTTCTCTTGTTCTCATTCGGCAAAGTCTGTTCGAATAGGCTCATACACACTCTCACAAGAACGTCTGCCCAAGGCCCTCTGTGTCGCCATCATCCTGAGTCTCTTTTGCCTTGCCGGTCTGGTTTCCTTCGTCTCCTCCTTGCTGGGCACCAAGATGTGGAATATGTTCCATACTGTCACACAGAAAGGAGCAGTGGATATGTGTTAATAACAAGATAAAAAACAGAAGCCAAGTGTGAAAGAGAAAGGAAGACCTGGTCCCAGGATGGAGTTTCGGGGTGCCCTCCCTGAGCCAGCCTTTGGAGCCCCGGAACACACCGTGCACCACACGCAGGGCTGCTCTTCTTCACTTGCGGTTTCCTCAGAGACCTTGACTTCAGTTGATGTTTTACCTAAACCTGGAGAAGCGCCTTAGTACAGCTTCCATTTCTGCTATGTATGTGGTGAATGAGCAAGATGCCGTGGCTGACATGGATCTCTGGTAAGTTTGCATTTCTTTCCTACTGGCTTAGATTATTGATCATTTTGTTGGAGATTACACATTTCCAGCCTCCTTAGTACTTCCTGCTCCAGAGTGTCCCGATGGGCTACTTCATCGGCTTCTTCTCAGCCTTTCTCCCAGGAGTTCTTTATGACTTTGTATTATTTTTACTTATTTGCCTCATTATAGCAACATTTGGTAGCAACGTAAACATTATAACATCAGCAGTGCAACGAATGACTCTATCTGTCACGTGAATTACAAACCGGATTCTCCTGCTGCTGATTATCTGCATTTTGTTTCTTCCACGGTGGCCTAGAGTATACAAATGTTTTCCATTTACGTATAGCTAAAGCTGCCTTTCCTATGGGGTTCCCGCCATTGGTGTTACATTTCCTAGAAAGACCTTTTCCGTGGTTTAGTCAATTTATTTGCTCATTTGTTTCTGGTAATTTCAGGGAGTCGCCATTATAGATTGAATGTAAAATGACCCCCACAGATTCAAGAACACTCGGTCTCTAGCTAGTTGGGAGTTCGCTGAAAGATTTGGAGGCGGGGACTTACAGGAGGAAGTTGGTCTCAGGGGTGGGGATTGAGGGCTGGAGCCCCATCTGCTTCTTGCCTGCTCGCAGAGAGTCCTCCACTTTCAGAGCAGAGCTGGTTCAGAAGCCAGGCTGATACTGCAAACTCCTGCTTGCAAGGCACCGGTGGCCGCTCCAGCCACCACGCCTTCCCCTACCAGGATAAACTGTACCCCACGAACAATGAGCCCCTTCCTGCAGGTCCTGTCAAGTATTTTCTCACAACACAATCCCTCTTTTCTACCTTCAAAAATTCCCCAAACTGCGTTGAGTTCTTCCTTGAGAAACACTCATAAGAGAAACAGGAGGAAACCTGCTTCCCTCCACCGTCCTTGCCCTGAGTTCTCACACCATACCCTCAGGCCTTTTGTCCCACCCCCACCCCCGCACTCTACCCCCAGGGATAGTCACTCTGATTTTGTTAAAATCTGGCTCATTTATGCAAGGAGTAAAAAGCCTTTAGTTACTTTCTAACCAAAATTACACATGGGGAAACATTACACACCAACAAAATCTGTCAAGTTTCTTTGCTTTTGCCTGTAACCGGAGCAACCCCAGTGGTCACACCTGTTAGCTCACACTGAAAGGAAGGCTTGTCTTACTCGACTGATGAAGTAAATGTCTGATAGATGAACTCTTTCAGGAGGCCATTGGGACGGACGAGGAAGCAATGAAAGCAGCCCTTGGTGTCAACAGGAATCATTGATTCAAAAACCAGACAACCCTATGAAGAAATTCCTGGGTTTTCCATGTCCTAGCTTGTAAGTGGGAACTCCACATCATAGCGTCTCATTTAGATTCTTTCTTCACTCACTATCCCCCTTGTCCTTTTGGTGACCAGAATGAGACCAGCAGGTTCTTCTGGACCCAGTGAGATCAGAGGCCCCATCTCCAAACTACTTCCTCCTTTTCTTCCTCAAAGTCCCACTGCCTCCTAAGTGGTCCTATTGTCCCCAAACCTTTTCTTTGGGAAAAATTGCTTCCACAATATATTTTTGGTTCAGTTTACTAATTCTTTTTTCTTAAGAAATGACCAAGTGATCAGAGAAATGAGTGCTATGTTTTACTGCTTTCTGTCTGTGTCTGTGTCTGTGTCTGTGTCTGTGTCTGTGTCTGTGTCTGTGTCTGTGTCTGTGTCTGTGTCTGTGTCTGTGTCTGTGTCT
>LR752730.1:0-20442 GCA_902729485.2 Mus minutoides
TTTGTTTCCTCGTTACACAGAGCACAGTGCTTTAAATAATCCTAATTATTCAACCAGTGATTATAGACCTCGCTGACTAGACTGTAAGCTTGCGTTCTCTCTTACTCCAAGCAACAGACTGTATTACCAAAATGAAATGGACTAAATCACTTGTATAATTAAACTAAACAATTACTCTGCATTGAGAATGCACAGTAATTTTATTTTCAAGAGTAAATAGGCTTAAAATGACCTCTGGGATTGGAAAGAGCTCAGACTGATAGAAAAACAATAGGACGTACCAAGCTAATTGAGCTCCCTATAATCCTTTCGAATCACTCAAAAGCAGAGCCGAATCAGAGATATGAATGTTTAGAGGATGAGGGGGAGCCAGTAGGTGTTCCCAACTATTCTGGGCTGAAATCTTTTTGTGCTGTGTTTTTAATGTATGAACTATGAATCCCAAATATGTCGGTGCCATATTCTTTACATTTAAGTGTTTTAACTTTTGCTTATTTTTAACAGATTACGTGTCTATCTAGTAGCAGGGAAGTAGGGGCCAGAGGATCCTGCAAAAGAAAGAGTGGGTCAGTTTCAGTGACACCAGTTGGATACACAGAAAAGCTTTGAATTTAACATCAAGAGATTATGTTTCTGCCTCTAACAGAAGCTGCAATCCCAACCTTTGAGAGGTAATTTTCTCCTTTGTAAAATAAAACTGATTATGCTGATAGGATGTTAAGGAAGAAAGTGTTTTTCCCCTGATATTCCATGATACTGTTATTCACCTAATGTTTTGAGGACAAAGAAAAAGAATTGAGACCCAATAAATACCCATAATGAATATCAGAATAAGGGAGATTTGACTAACAATAGAGGGAAAATACATCATCAAGAGAGACAGAGAGAGGGGTGGGGGGATTAGGTCAACTGTAATTACTTGTACTGTTTCACTTTGTTATTATAGATAATATTATTCAGTTATTATAGACAATATTTACAATATATTCAGTTACTATAGACAATATTATTCAGTTATCATAGACAATATTAAAGGCAGGATTTTGATTACAGTTGCTGAGAAAAATGGAGACATGGACTGTAAAGAAAATGTAACAAGCACTTGAGGGTTTTTTTTTTTGGATATATTCAAGCTTCTAGTTCTGAAAATAATCTCATCTATTAAATAATATTTTCTCTACTAAATGGGGAAAGGTCTAACACTAAATACAACCATCGACTCATGGAAGTAGGTGCCCTATAGAAATGGTATTGTAATGGAAGGCCACTTGATAAACTATGTCCCAAATCAGAGATCCAGGCCGACATTTTTATATCATTCTTTTAATCAACTTTCAAATGGGTGCTATGATCACAGCTAGTTTAGGAACACAAACACAAAATCAACCAGGCATTCTGACCCTAGAAACTGTCAAACATAACCTGAAGCCAGGCTTTCTGATTTCAGAGATCGCGCTCAACACTGTACTCGAACTGCCATTGAACATCACTTACTGTCTTCAAGAGGCAACTGAGTCCCACAAAAGTAAAATCACACAACTGGAAGCAACTCTTAACACCCACTTATCCTTTATTTTTAAAATTTTGTTTGCAAAATGATATTTAGTATCTGTTTGGTATACTTCTAAAGGTTTGCACCTCAGCTAATTCTTCAGGGAAGTTAGTCCCCTGTTAGTTAAAACCACACCTGGGTCCTGTGGAGTCAAAATGAACAAGGAGAATATATTTTAGATGAACTGTGTGCTTACTTATAAACGATCATTGTAAGATTGAGTAAAGAATAGTAAAAAAAAAAAAATTGAGTAAAATATGGAAAACCGGAGTTGAGGAACACATTAATCAGCCCTGCTTTAAATTAAAATAAAAGTGAGAAATATATTCATCTGGTATTGAAAGCCAGTGAAAAGGCACATAGTGGAAAGTCCTAAAATGCTCAAAGGAAGGAAAAAAATCTGAGCTTGAATTTTTTTAAAAGCAACCTTAGTGAATTTATTAAAACAAAATTCCAATATAGTTGCATTTTTTACATACATTTCATTAGATCTACTATAGTCAAAAATTAGAACACACACACAAATCACAAATATGCCTGGGTATACAAGTGCTCACGGGAAGGGGGTGGCCCAGAGGGGTAAATGAATGAGACATGTAAAAAATGAATACTTGCAGGCTGAATCTAGCCAGACATTATAATCCATCACTGATCCCTAAAGGGCATTAATAGTATGTAAATGTGTGAATTAGAAAACACAGTGCAGGCTGTTGATAAACTTGATAGGATAATCAGCACATGCTGACAGACTAATGAAACTGATGAACTGACTGGGCAGCTTATCTCCTAGGCCATTTTTTTCTCTTGTCAAATGGAGGCTAATCAAAATGTATTAGGAGTTAAAGCAAACACTCTGGGGATTTAACCCATTTGATTAGGAGGTGAATTCACTCTCAGAGAAAATTATAGTTTCCTGAACAAGCAAAACTATAAAAACCTGACCAGCTGACAGAGCTTCACATAAAATCAAACAGAAGGCAGCTACCATAATTACAGACAGAATCTGGTACTGGAAATTATATTAGGGTCTTCCCGTAGAAAATTGTCAGGGGGTGTTTTCAAAATCTGAGCAAAGAGACTACCTCCTTCCATAATGGGAAATAACACAAAGAGCCAGACAATGGCTCCAGGGACACACTTATCTTCTGCCCGTGAAGGCTCAGTCTCTGTGTAACCAAAGGAGAGGCAGATCCCAAGGTACAAGCTCAATTCTCAATCCAATTTATTTACATAAAATAATTGAATGAATTTTCTGAAATCACAAACTGTTGAGAATACTAGCACTTCCCATTAGCAATAAAGAGACCACATGCCGTTTGTCACCAAGGAACTTGAAACCTAAACCCAATTTCAGCAAAGATAACTTATTTGACGATTGATTAAAAACTGGGCTCTACAGTTATGAATAAAATCAAAGTAAAATCATTCTGCCTCTTTATATAACGCTCAAGAAGACAATCCTTCCAGCATTGGCTCTGTTATGAAAATATCATGCATTAAAATGGAAAGAGCTAACAAATCCACCCAGTCTAGGCACATGCAATATTTCTGTGTACATTTTATTCATGTGGACAGATGGTGAAATGATTGAGAGTAAAAGGCCCTGTTTTTAATCCAATAAAAGCTTGAAGGCAAAAAATATTTAATGAAGCTAAACTTTACCATGGTGGAATTATCTCAGAAATGACAAAGAAATACCCACTATCCTTTTTGATGTGAGCATTCAATCACTTTAATGTTCGATAGCCCAGCTGGAGGTGGGTCCCCCAATGACATAGAACTTTACTAACCTCTTCCAAGTGAGATTTTTTTTTTTTCTTGATTACTGTAAGCCTGCCTACATTGTGTCCCATCCCATCACTGAACTGGGTCTATACCTTCTTGTTGTTTAAAAAAAAAGACTATGATTTTTTTTTTTTTCAGATACACATTTTGAAGTCATGGAGCATTTGAGATAATTTAATGAATAGAGGATATGAGTTTGAAAATTCTGCTTTGGAAAGGAAGAAATATTTGATTTGAAGGCAAAAGCAATCCTCCAATGCCTGGAAAGTGGTACACTACCTTATCGGCAAGGCTGTTTAGACTACATGTAACCCCCCGCCCCCAAGAGTCTCACGTAGTTTCTAATTGCATCGGCCATCAAACACCTATGGCAACAATTTCTAGAGTAGAAATGGATTAATTACAGGTGATAAAAGCTTGATAAGAATTTCCAGGTCTTTATCTTCTGGATCCAGGAAAAATATCTATGTCCTAGGTTTGTATGAATTTTGACTGGTAGAGAATTTAAGCAGATTACTCAACACAGGAGAATAAATAATCATAGTAGCATGTTTACCATGATCCCAGACTCACAGAATCTCAAACAGTACTCTGAGCAAAGCTACAAGGACCTAAGGCCTTATCCGTGGAAGCAATGCAAATTTGCTCAGATATTCTCCCCTTTTACGTGTACCAAACTTCATGAATCTCTGCATCATTACAGGATAAGTCCTGGAGATCTTCTGACTCAGTGAATAATATGTTAAAAATTATTATAAGTTTGATAAACTCATTGAAATAAACACATATTCCATACATGCCTAAATATAACTGAAAAATTAAATGGAAGTACAAGATATTCCCTTCTCATTCCCTAGAGTTCCATTGGTCCCCAGTACTGAAATGGTATTGAACTTCCTTGGCAAAAACTATGGAATTTGGCAAATATGATGGATGCTCTCCATTAGCCCATTTCTTTGCTCATGTCAGAATGAGAGCCCTGCACAATCTGGATGAAGCACCATAGGAGCATTGCTCTGTGACTACTAATAGGACAGTAGAAATCCACTGTACATAAACACAGGTTCTTGCTTCCCTGCAAAGCCCCGAAAGCCAATGGAAACAAGAGATAGTGCTCACCCATCATGTTGTACAGGCTCTGAGGGGCAAAGTGCCTTGGCATCTTCTGAATTGCTTCCCTATATACACTCAGGGCTTCCTAATTTAAGGAACAAAAAGAAAGATAAATCATTATTAGAGGACAGGGATAGTCACCAAAAGTACCATAATGCCATTTCTCCAAAGCTGAAACTACCCATGTCTGTTTCTGAATGGTTCACTAGAGGAAAATAATTGAGCTGTCCTTTGATATCACACTACCTTCATTTCACAAGTGAAAACAGCCCAGTGAGGAATGCCACATGAAAATTTATCTTAACAAGGAGCTGAATGTTGGCAAAACTTTTAATATAAATTTTCTACTTCATATAGATTCCTCAACAAGAAGAGCTAAAAAACATTCATACATAGAAGTGACCCATTAGTCATCTCAAGTCTATGGTTGCTTTAACTCAAGGTAGAAATAAAGTGCCAACAAGCAAATAAATTTTCCTACCAATGACAGTCACTGAAACTGTTAAATGAAATTGTTCTAGAAGGTTCATCTTCTTCCACATATTGCAGTGTTAAGTGTATGTGGGTGGGCTGGGGGAGGGGGCATCTGTCCTGATAGAGCACAGTTTCATAGATGAGGGAGAGCAAGATGCCACACAGGCATGGTTTGAACAGGTATGGTCCCCATAGACTCATGTGTTTGAATGCTCAGTCCAGTGGGAATGGCACTACTTAGGAGGTGTGGCCTCATTGGAGTGGGTGTGACTTTGCTGGAAGAAGTGTGTCACTAGGGGTAGAAGGGCAGGCTTTGAGGTTTCCTATGCTCAAGCGCTGTCCACTGTGGAAGAGAGTCCCCTTCTGCTGCGTGGGGATGAACATGTAGGACTCTCAGTTCCTTCTCCACCACCATGTCTGCAGCATGCCACCATGCTCCCCATTATGATTATAATGGACTAAATGTCTGAATCTGTAACCCATTCAAATAAAATATTTTCCTTTATAAGACTTGCCTTGCTCATGGTATCTCTTCACAGCATGAAACCCTAACTAAGACACATGGTGTCATCCTTAAAGTTGGTAAGGGTGGGTCACCTAGCTTCCTAGACCATATCTTTCTTACTACTTCCTCTACCATTAAAGATACATTATTTTTATTTAATTTTTTTTGATTAAGGAATATAGGTAGCATTTAGATAAAGTAACATACTTAATATAATGAATACAAATAATATCTTTTTAAAGAAAAATACTAAACACTGAGTAAAGGATCATGACTCTCAAAACCATATCTTGGATCAAGGAAATGGTGAGCATCATTTGTGCCTTCCTCTGTCAGGAAACCTAACAACATAAATTGAAATATGAGCACTGTGGTTTCCCTAAAGACTGTTGTAGCTCCAGTAAGGAGGCTGCAGCTTAGAAACCATGGTGACTACATCAAGATAGGAAACCAGGGAGGTATGGCTGACCTCATAGCGTCCTTGCTCGTGATAGAGTTTCCCGAGGTTGTACAGACAGCTGGTGACAGAACTCTTATGTGCATGAGGATCCTTCAGGTTCTCATCTGGAATCTCAGAACACTTGAGGAATGTCCGTCGGGCTTCTTCTGTCTTCCCTTGGTTCATGAGAATAATGCCAGTGTTTAAATAGGCAGCTGAGAGGGGAAAGCAGAAACAGAAGGATAAGCTGATAGGCATGTGCGACAGAGATACATTGGAGATTTCCAAATGTTCCACAGGATATTTCTTATTCTTTTCTTTAAAGATTTATTTTATTTATTATATGTAAGTACACTGTAGCTGTCCTCAGGCATTCCAGAAGAGGGTGCCAGATCTCATTAAGGATGGTTGTGAGCCACCATGTGGTTGCTGGGATTTGAACTTATCACCTTCGGAAGAGCAGTTGGGTGCTCTTACCCGCTGAGCCATCTCACCAGCCCCGATATTTCTTATTCTTTTACACAATTAATTATGTATGGAATGAGCACAATATCAATAATGGTAACAACAATCCCAAGGATTACTAAAAATATAATTGTCTTTTCATTCAATTAACCCCAAAGGGTTTTAGCTCAAAAGCTAGTTAAATAAAAGAATGAGCTGGGCAAAAAATAAAATGAAAATGGCATTGAAGAAATTCAGAGAGAGAGATTGAGATTCGTCAATATTAGCAAGTATTGGGTGTACAATAATACTAGCAAGTATCTAGAAATAAGAATACCACACACCCTACTTTCCCCGAAAGGCTTTAATACAGAGAGACGGTTTCTACAATGAAAGGAAAGACTGCAAAGGTTCCAGCACTTCCACACTACTTACAAGCCAGGGTAGGCCTGCTCCCGATGGCCAGTTTGTAATAGTGGAGAGCTTCTGTAAACCGGCTGTTCTCTTGGAGCAGCAACCCTCTGCAGGAGGAAAAAAATGAAATCCTGAAAGGGGCTGCATCACTACACAGAAAACCACACATTTCCCGTTTATATTCCAAAGGTACAAATGGTCACCTGCCCAATAAAAAATGCTGACCTGGCTTCATAAAACTCAGTTTCTAAATGGAAGGAAATGATCTCTCAGGAGGGACAAAAATCCTACACAGGTATCAGTGGACCCTTGTTCCATGAGAAAGCATTAAGATGGATTTTCAGACAGACTTCTGCAACCCATAAATGTTCCCCTTGCCAGACTTACTCCCCTCCCACTCCAATTGCGAGCCACCTGGATCTCCCTCACTTTCTCTTCACTTTGCCATGGGAAATCTGTGGAAGGCAGGGCTATATACGTAGAAACATGAGATGCCTCCCTCAGTAGCTGCTGAGGAATTGGGGAATATTTGCTCATGTCGCTCAAACAGGTAAAAGGCTGAAAGCAGTCTGATTCAACGGGAAAGACAGGGCCAGATGCAGGAAAGAAATAAAGAGTTAAGACAGAAGGTCAGCTATTTCCATACGGCTTAGAATTTGGTCAAATAAACTTGAATTTTAGAATACTGTGCAAATTTTCTTCTACCAGGCAGAAACACATCCTCTCCAGACTCTCAGACTCTTAGGACCTCTCCACGAGGCGCCTTAAATAGTACCCACATGTATTAACCAAGCTATTCAAAACTCTGCCCTTACGACATAACTGAAAATCAATTACAAGCATTTCTATGAAAAATAAGATGTCAGGAAACTGAGCTAATTAGAAAGCTCTCCCAAGGGCTTTGCTCTAGGGCCCCTTTGCTGGTAAACAGTAAGCATCTTACAGACAGAAGGTACAGCTATTGGGTTGACAACTGCTGTTATGATACCAATTGCACGTTCAGCTTGGCAGCTTCCTTGGGTATTGAACAAGAAGTAAAAGGGAGGTCTGAGAAAAGGCTATTGTCAAAAACATGATTTTGTCGAGTATTTATGGTAGCAATGGCAGGGTGTCTGCCAAAGGCTCATGAGCGGGAATCTGGGAGCCTCAAAGAAACTCTGCTGATGGGTGATGAGACTTTCAAAGATGGGGCATGGTGGGAGGAGGTTATTTTTTTTCCCACCGCCTTGCAATTTGCTAATGTCAATCTCCTAGGTTAAGTTTTGAAGAGATTAGTTAAAAAATCAAGCCGGGCATGGTGGCGCACGCCTTTAATCCCAGCACTCAGGAGGCAGAGACAGGCGGATTTATGAGTTGGAGGCCAGCCTGGTCTACAAAGTGAGTTCCAGGACAGCCAAGGCTACACAGAGAAACCCTGTCTTGAAAAACAAACAACAAAAAAAAAAACCCAAAAAAAATCAAAGGAACAACAACAACAACAACAACATACCATGTCTGCCATTCCCATGTATGGTTTCATGCATCACCATGTGATCTACCCACTTAATGTAAACTGCCGTCTTTATCGTTTTTTATCTTTGTCCCTGGATTCCATCTTCCCCTAGCTTTAGCACCCCATTTCTCTCTTCCATTTGTGGAACCATCCTGTGCAGACTGAAAACCCTCGCTATTTCTTCATTCATATTCTGATTTATGGTGAGTTGGTGTCCAACAATAGTTCATTTCTTCATAAAGTCCACCTATCATGATGCATCAAAGTGGGTGGTTAATTGCCTTTACGAAGTAATGATCACCCTCCTGACACCAAGATGGTTACATCAGCTGACCAAGTCACGTAAATCCAGTAGCTCGGTGGAATTTCCAAATCCAAAACCATCTAAAGTGTGAAGAATATTTCCTGATCAAAAATAAATCAGAAATCAGATCAATGAATAAAATTGAAAAAAAGAAATCCTTCCTCTCCTTAGATTTATAGCAGCATCAGACCAGCTCCTAAAATCGGAAACCTGATGATCCTCCCTCCTCCCTCCTTGATTTTCACAGTTACAAGGTTTGTAAAGTCTCCAGAGCCATTGACACTTAGAAGCCATGGCTCCTCCCTTGTTATCTTTATAACTCTGTCAGAAGGCTTTTTATCTTTCCTACCACCTGAGTAACTGCAAAGCCCACTAATTAGTCTCTACATAATTACATTTCTAAAAGGGCAAATATGCTATTAGGATAAAAGAAGTGAACGTGTTTGGGACATGCATGGATCCGATAATGTGCCTAAAGCCGCCATGCCTGGAGACTGATGTACTTGGCCACATGGGATAGGCTATGCTGATACCTTATATTCATTCACTTTCCTATTCATAAAATACATACAGAACAGAGAATAGCATGCAGTGTGATGATAAAACCTCCACAATATTGTCCCAATTCATGAGGCTGTAAAGAGTGAGTTCAAGTCACATGGCTACCATGACTGATTTCCAAGAGGGTAACGATTCACTGGGCCTTATTACACCGTGTTATGTATGTTTCAAAAAGTAATCAAGATTCACATGTAACGATGTTACGCATCCCAAGTAACATCATTAAAGGCTCGTGAGCAGACAAACACAAACAGATTAAAAATGCTGTCATTAGCCTGATGTTACATAGGAAGAAAGGAGATTCTAAGAATTAACTAACTGGGGAGATTTAGTTAAAGGAAGCAAAATTAGGGTTAGGCATAGTTTCTCTGACAATGAATCCCATGTTCAAAGTGGGATAGAGTGAGACACACATTTAATCTGGTACTTTGGAGAATAAAGAAGGAGACTTAAGAGATTAGTGCCATCCTGGGCTATATGCTGAATGTTAGGAGAGTCTGTGCTACATGAAACAAAGTAAAATATATAAAATCTGCATGCTGCCAAGGGAGCAATGTATTCAATAGTCCTCTAAAGCTCTAAGTCTAAGAACCACAACAATGGCCGGCAGCATAAGATAGCCCCAAGAATGCAATAGTGGCATTTATATCTTATGGATACTGCCAGTCAGTCATTTATTTGGATTTATTACCTTCTTAATAAGAAGGAAGTCATGGCTACTACTATAAAACTAGTTAGTTTCTTGTGGGTGGTAAGGCCATGGAGCTCAGAAGAGACCATCACTGTTGCTGTCCTAAACCTCATCCTATGTATTCCAAATCTTATCCTTATATACCGACAGAGAAGTGTAGCTCTCACACCTTGTCAAAGAAGTTCCTTTTTGCGGCAGACGGAGACCATTATATAAATCTAAAACTGGTCACAATGCAGAAGACACCTGACCATGTGGTTCCCCAAGCACAAATGAAATATTCACAAAAACAAGGAGGAACACAGGAGAACAGGAAGTACAAGAGACAGAGCGGGTAATGTCTGCTATAAGGTAGTGTCTTCTAGATACTACAGGAAAGTTGCACCCATGAAATTTAAACCATACCAACCCCTAAGCAAGGCCAGTTCAGTGCCTCACAAGAGCCAAGCCCACAAAACCTCACAAACAGCTATAGGCAATGAGCTGCTGCTGAGAGAGGGGAATGTAGTCTTCTCTATCCCCCCAAGTGGTCACACTAATGAGCTCATTAGGTTATACTGATATACACATGAAAGTGTGTTTGTGTGTCTAACAATGGTTATCAGAGAAGACCTCATGAATTTAAGAGTGAGTGGGAATAGAGACCTGAGAGTTAGAAGAGAAAGACAGGGTGAAATGAGATTAAAAAAAAAAGTCAAAAAAGCCTTGCAAAATATTCTAGATACATATAGAATATCTACCACTTTGATCTAAAACTCAAATTTTGTGTAACTCTAGCTTGTCTTGATATGTTCAAAAGGAATCTATCATCTTGAAATTCCATATTGATTTTAGACCCATCCTAAAAAAAAAAAAAAATGGTTAGTAGCAGGCCACATTTACAAAACCTACAATTTGCTTTGCTAAAAATATACAGTTGATAGACTGAAATCCCTCCCTGAGCATTGGTTGCAATGATCCTAGTAGCTACACTCACTCATCATTTATAGCATGCCAAGCAGTTTACATATTAAGCAACAACAATCTTCCAAGGCATGTTAGTACATTTGGCCCTGTTTTATCCATGATGAATCTTAGGCAAGAACATCTATCATCTACTCCTCTCTATCACTATGTCTCTATATCTCTATTTCTACAGAGTATCTATCTATATATGTATGTATGTATGTATGTATGTATGTATCTATCTATCTATCTATCTATCTATCTATCTATCTATCTATCTGAGATAGTGTCTCACTGTGTATCTCAGGTTGGCCTAGTACTCCTGTCATAGCCCATTCTTGCCTTGAACTCAGAAAGATCTACCTGCCTTTGCTTACTGACTGCTGGTAGTAAAGGTATTCACCACAATGCTGAGCTATATAAGCAGATATTAATTAAGTAACATACACAGAACCGTACAAATATTGACAAGTATATCAAAATGTAAGCCCAGGCTGAAAATAATTGAAGATTTGGACTATACTTGGTTATTCACTCCAAATTGATGGCATAGCATGTTCATACACTGGCCATGTGAACAGACTCTTCATATAGATAGATAGATAGATAGATAGATAGATAGATAGATAGATAGATAGATAAAATACTTTTTAATAGACCATCCTGCCAGAATATAGACATAAATAGCTTTATAGATACTGTGCAAAATTGTCTTACAAGCAACTGAACTGACTCTTAGTATGTGATAGCACAAGATTAAAATACTGTATATGAGTGATAAACAGATGGACACACACACATACACACACACCACCAGCAGTAGAAGCAGCAGCAATAATAAAATGTTCTCTCAAGGTTCTTCAGCTTTTTTTTTGACTACTGACAATTCTAAGAATTACCAATGTGTCTGCAGAATTTCTTTCACGAGAAATTTTTATCCATCTTTTCCTCTAAGTACCTTTCTTATAAAATACTACTTAAACAATAATCCCTGTAGTAATACAACTTGATTAATGAAAAACAGTCAAAAAAGTTAGCACAGTAGATTGAGAAGAATTAAATGCAGAATTAAATATATATGAAACACAAATCCCTAGTTGGCCCTAAACACTGACAAGAGACAGAAGGAAACATTATTAACCATGGTGGTTTAAACCAAGGGTGACATTTCTACCCCAGAGAGTATTTGGCAGAGATTAAGATGAATGGTTGTCACAACATGAGTTCTGGCCTTGGTAAAGGGTGGGGGTGCAGCCACTGGTATCAACTGAGGAGGTGGGAGGGATGCTGGCCACTGGCATTAACTGGGTAGAGGGCAGGGATGCTAGCTACTTGCATCAACTGGATAGAGGGCAGAGATGATGGCCACTGATATCAAATGGGTAGAGGACAGGATGCTTGTTGAAGTTTCCATCTTTAGCTGTGTGTTGTAATGCTAAATACTGGCCCCCAGGGTCTGTTTGCTTCCAGGTACAAGGAAATCCTCAACTATTCTAAGTAACCTTGCTCCTTAATTTAAAACTAGTGGTTGAATAAAGATTCCTATAGTCTATAGATAGGTAGAAGAGAGGTAGGTGAGGTTTTGGTTCCAGGGCCTTGAGTTGAGGGACCACAAAGAGGAGAGAAAGGAGAATGAGGAAAAGTCACCTTGTGGTAAGAGATCCTGAGAACTGGCCATGAGGGCTGGCCAGTTGGAGTAAGAGTGGTGCCGGCAGAACATGGCAAGGCATATCTTGGGGTTATTGACAGAGAAGAAGGCAAAATAATATAGAGGGTTGATATCTGCTCAGGTCTTGTACTGTTAAGGCTTATTATAAATATAAAAGATTTGTGTCTTTTATCTGGGAACTAAATGATCACAGGCAGGCTAGAAACCCCCAATTGACATTAAATATTTACCACAGCAGATGCTGGTAAATATCTTCCCGGGAAAAGAAGAGGCTGCCTCCCCAGGAAAGAAAAGAGACATCACAATCAGCTTTGCAGTGTATGTAACTGCAATAAATAGCTTTTAAAATAAAGAACCTTTGAATGCCTGTCCACCTTATAGACCGCTACGAAGAAAACGTAACATTACAAAGGAAATTCTTTTGTCGATAAAAATATAACCTATGATTGACTTTGCTGATTTTAGAAGAACTATTCTAAAAATGGAAAAAGCATATTTGTGCAACCTCTGTCAGTACACCTGAACAAACAGTAAGTGTCTATATGTAATAAGGCTGACTTCCAGACACACATGCCGGGTTACCCATTCTGTATCATCCCTATGCATTGACATATCAGATGACAATATAACCCATAAATACATGCAGTGCAGCTGTACCTTGGTATTAGTGTAGGGTTAGTTCAGGTTTCTTCTTGGGCATCTATGGAAACCCAAGTCATTTATCATGATGATGAAATATTTGAATTTAACTTACTTATATTCTCCCATTTATATATAGTATATACTGCCTAATATGATGTAAATTGTCGCTATATTGAAATCCTAGGAATAATAAGAGCCAAACATGATGACACACATTTCTAATCTCAACACTCAAGAGATAGAGAAGAAGGATTAGGAAGTTTAAGGCCAGTCTTATCTACATAAATAGCTCAAGGTTAGACTGATCTATGTAATACTCTGTGTTAAAAGTTGAAGAGTTCAATATGGTTCAGTATGGTCTGAATAATTTCATGTAATGGTTGTCTGAATATATAGAAGGAATATTGAGAAATATACAGTGCTCCCTATTTTTCTGTTATAAAATGAACTTTAAAGTTTTTAGGACATCATTGTTTGAAGCCATAGCGTTCTAGAAACTTGATTAAGGAAATTCAATCAAAATTATGATAACAATTGTCAAGTAAAACAAACAAAAAGTCTATGTCTTCGTGGAGAGAGGTACCTCAGAGAAGGCACTTAGTGCAAGTTTATGGACTTGATTTGATTCCTGGGACTCACATGGTTGAAGGCGATCAGTGACTCCCTCGTGTTTCCATCAGACCTCTACAGATGTGCCATGCCAAGGGAATCCCCGTCCACAAATAAATTATAAAATACTGTTTAAAAGAATTCCAAATCTTCAAATGTGACCTTTTGCCTCGAGTTCTAAAATGGGTCTTTAAAAACACTTGAAATATGAGCTATCCCAAAGCGGTAGTAAATAAAGTTCACGAGCAGCTGAAAAGTCAAGTCTTCTGTAACATGCAGCCCAGCGTCTCTAAGTGATGGCTACACTAACCTCAGGGAGAGCAGGTTGCCACTAACGGACAGCTCTGCACATTCTAACTGGAGAAATAAATACTCCACACAATTAATTGCCTTTTCATTTTTTTTAAGTAAAGAAAAATCCAATTGCACTTGTACTTTATATTAATATGTTAACTAGTGCCCAGTAGCCTAGTATCAAACAATGAACAGAGGATTTTTCAATTCCTTGTTTCAGTACGGAAACAGACATGCAAACAATCACAACAGCGTGTCAATCATGGCACGAGAAAGTCCAGCATCTTGGGAACCCAATGAAGGACCACTTTCCCACAAAGGGCAAGGCAGATGAAGTTCCTAGAGAAGAAAAGAGACAAAGAAGAGAGCCCGGAACGCTGAGAACAGCATTCCAGACAGAACCACCGTGGCTATGAAATGCCGGAGTCACAAAGGGTGGCATTTAAAAATCTAACAATAGCAATAATAACAGGATTCATGAAAATTAAATGACATAATCTATGTAGGAGGAAGCATCTGAGAACATGAAAATCCAAGACAACTGAAAATTAAGACAGTACAACTGAGAACAGATTGATTGTGAATAGCCAAACTTCTCCCAGGCAATCAGTCAGATTACAGTGTTTACTCACAGTGGCTCACCGAGTGATTTAGAAACACTAAGCTCAGTTGTGATGGAAAATAACATCTCTATCTGCAGCTGAAATCATCTTGTGAGCTTTATTTTATTTGATCATCCTTTAACATACAGAGGAACTTTAAAAGTAACCATTTACCCCCCTCTGAGATACCAAATAAATTTTAGAACTTTTATTTTTTTCTGAAGCAATTTCCATGTGTGAAATTTCCTAATGGTAATTAACATAAGTCAGATTCATGTTCGAACTTTGCATTAACTCAAAACATCTTAATCAAATTTGCTAATTGAGCTGCCTTTGATAATAAGATTTTATATCATTTAGCTATGACTTGAGACTAGAGATGAATTTCTCCTTTTTTTTTTCTTTTTTCAAAACTTATGCTCACTTTTAAGCAATGAGGATAACAGGACATTTAAAATGAATTCTTATTCTCTATTATTAATTGAAGTTATAATTAACAGCTTGCCACACAATCCTTATGATGGTGTGAATAGATTTGGCCCAAGGAGTGGCACTATTAGGAGGTGTGTCCTTGGAGTAGGTGTGGCCTTCTTGGAGAAAGTGTGTCATTATGAGGGTGGGCTTTGAGAACCCTCTCCTAGCTATCTGAGAGATTCAATCTTCTCCCGTTTGCCTTTGGAATATGATGTAGAACTCTCAGCTCCTGCAGCACCAGGTTTGCTTAAATACTGATATGCGCCCCTCCATGATGGTAATAAACTAAACCTCAGAACCTGTAAGCCAGCCCTAACTAAATGTTGTCCTTTATAAGAGTAGCCTGAGTCATGGTGTCTCGTCACAGCAATGAAAACCCTAAGACAGAAGTAAAACATGAATGTCCCCATATTCTTCTAGATCAAAACTAGAAAGCAGGCAAAAAGATCAAGTAACTACACGGCTATAAATGGAATCAAATTCAAAGGCCTTCTAAGTACAGTTGTAATACAGTACTCAAGTCTTGGAATTATGCATTTCTTAAGTCTGTAAGTTTTTCAAACGGAGGTGTGCTCTTTCTGGGCTTTAGCCCGCTGTGCTATGCAGAGAGTAAGCGAAGGGAGGTAGAATCAAATCCATGTGTAGCAGGGTTGGGCTGCAGGACCAAATCCTAAAGTCTTCCAGGAACCCACGCAGGTACTCTATGGGCAATGTAAGGAGGAGGTGGTAAGCCCTCATGATCCTGCTGGCTATAAGCTAGCAGTCCTGTGCTGAGGATGGTGGGGGACATAAGAAAGGAGCCCGAGACAGCTGGCCTAGCCAGCTACAACTGATTCCTGGACTTCTAGTTACAGGACAGAGAAAGTTATTTCTAGTTTCAGTTTCTTCACTGTCACCAACCAACTTTTTTTCCAAGTGGCAAGATGCTCAAAATGTTAATTTTTATGTTTTTATAAATTATATGAAGCCATGCATTTTAACAAAAACAGGTGGTATAGAGAATTTTAAGATAAAATGCTTCATTTCATTTGAATGCATTCAAAGTGTGAGTTGTCTAGTAAGCAATAACCTAATATAATAAACCAAGCCATAATATTTTGTTAAAATCATATAATTTAATAATAAAATCAGTGTGCGAAATTGAAATACTTAAAGCCTTTTGGCAAGCATGGTCAGAATGGTTACTCTTTGCTCAAAGAAAAAAAACTCCATTTGCAGTATTTTTAATGTTAGTGTCCTCTCAAATTCTAAAAAAAAAAAGACACTCATGGGAATTATCAGATGAAAGAGAAACAGGCTGGATTTTCTACTTACAAACAGATTCAAATAGCATCATGTAATTAACTGAATGCTGAGGTCACCACTACAGACAAAGCTGTGCTTTCTGAACCATGACATCCCTGTGGCCACCAGGTCATCCTCAGATAATGGACATTCTATCTGATGTCGAAGCACAAGAATTCTCTTGACTCATCCTTTTCCCCTAAATCAAATGCTCTATTTTCCTTCCTTTGTTTTAATGAAATGAGTATGAAGACTGGCGCAAATAACATTTTTACAAAGATGCCTTTGTGTAGGGAAGTCCTAAGAGAGGAAGTATATGCAGAAGAATACGGCATGAAACAGGTACCTTTTATTTATTAAAAAATATTTAACATGAACGCTATGACAAACGTGATTGGATAGTTAAACTATTGTTACTGCCTGTAGTGATTGTAGAGCATCACAGGAGCAAGTCTTGTGAGCAAGACTGGAAGAGGAGTTTTGCTTGAAAATGTTGAATTCCTCTAGTACTGAAAAGGGGCCAAATGCTCCTCTATATGACAACTTTCATTGTGTGGCAAAGATTGCCAAAGGTACGTGGATGGAAAAGAGCCAGCCAAATGTGGCAGGAACAAACAGATGAATGATAATGATTCTGTTACACTGTTCTCCACAGTAGTAGCCTGTGTCAAAGGGTTTCCTCTCTAAAGTGTCACATAACTACCAAGTAAGAACCAGAAAATACATCTTAGATTCCACTTTGCTCTCTTTATTTCACATGGACACATTTATTTGTTCTTAATTGAATTTTGTTTAGATTTGACAGCTCAATACAATATAGCTATGATATCTATGTCAAAAGGAAGACACTTGCTTATAACCTGTCAAATATAAAGCAGGAGAGATTTAATCAAAAGTAGCTGTTTTTTTTTTTTTTTTACTACTTTTATTAGATATTTTCTTCATTTACATTTCAAGTGTTATCCAGCTANAGTCGTTGGGTCCATCCTTTGGATTGAGCTGCACAAATGCTCCCTTTAACTCTTTCAATGTGTGCTTTGTTCTTAATTCTAGGAAGGGGTGACGTGTCCTCATTTTGACCTTCCTTCTTCTTGAGTATCATGTGTTTATTAAATTGTTTCTTGGGTAGTCTAGGTTTCTGGGCTAATATCCACATATCAGTGAGTACAAAAGTAGCTGTTTTTAAACATCACATGCAAGCCTTTATCAATTAATATTAGAGGAAATGAGAAGAAAGCAGAAACTTATTCTCACTGTAGTCTTTGCCTTCAATTACTCTGGGCACTCTCATTTAAACAGTATCTCTTACAAAGGAATTTCTGAGATAGAGTTTGGATAATGAAATCTAATATGTTTATACTCTATCATAGTAGATTCTTCTCAGATAGGTTTGTCACAAGATAATTCATGATTGCTCTCTCTTCCCAGTCTTTTGGTTTTATATACCATGTGCTTCTTAGTTATTGGTGTCAATTCTCTCTCTCTCTCTCTTTGTTCTCTCTCTGTTTTCTTTTGTTCTTTTCCTTCCTTCCTTCCTTCCTTCCTTCCTTCCTTCCTTCCTTCCTTCCTTTCTTCCTTCCTCCCTCCTTCCTTCCTCCTTCCTTTCTTCCTTCCTCCCTCCCTTGCTTCCTTCCTTCCTTCCTTCCTTCCTCCCTTCTTCCCTTCTTCCCTTCTTCCTTCCTTCCTTCCTTCCTTCCTTCCTTCCTTCCTTCTTACTTTCTACATGCTCTTCTTAACACAAGAGCATTTTGTATTTGCTCCGTGTTCACATACATTACATCCTCCAATGAAAACCATTACTTGGTCTAAAATTGAATCCAAACTAATACACTCACAAAAGTTTTTCGAGTGAGGGAGGGAGGATGGGTCATTCTTGCACACTAGATCAATTTCCTTTAGGAGAAAAACCTGCCAGTAAATGGTGGCATGATTTCACAAAGAAACAGCCAGGAAGAAACTGGAAACAGCATAAAATTAACATCTAACAAACTTTTCAACTTTTATTACTGTGTGCTTATATCAAGTTTCTAAGCATATTTTATTTAATCCTTCCAAAATAACACTAACATAATCTAATTTTACAGATGAAAAAGAAAGATTAAGCAATTTTCCCATGGCCAATCATGGGAACCATTATTGGAGATGCTGAACCTAAAACTGCATGCTACCCAGCCCCACCATCTGGGGACTTCACTAAGCTGCCTTCAAGGCACCAGGGTGACAGAGGATTCCATTTTTATGAAAGCAAACTTTTCCTTCTTTTATTTCCCTCTCTCCCATGAAAACAAACAGGATTCTTGCAAGTCTATATATATATATATATATATATATATATATATATTTTTTTTTTTCTTGGATCACACTCAAATCTCCTGCAAATATTTCTCCTACTGTTTAAAACAAGTATATGACTGAAAACAGAATTAGGAACTGGGAAGCATCTAGTGCAATCTAAAGACACTATGCACTGATGATTTAATTTAAGTCCACATAGAGATTTGTTTGTATTTCTTTGCTATTTATGGATGCTCCCCAACATGATGAAAAGAGGCACAGTTGAGAGTTATGTGTATCCCATGACCACAGCAATCCGAGAAGCATGGAAGAAAGACTGGTCTCCCCTGACCCCCATGGTCTCCCCAGACCCCCATGGTCTCCCCAGACCCTCATGGTCTCCCCAGACTCCCATGGACTCCCCAGACCCCCATGGTCTCCCCATACCCCCATGGTCTCCCCAGACCCCCAGCGTAGTCAGATTATCACTTTATTTACTCACTCATTCAAATTGTATTTTGAGTCTGTCACTGTGGGCATTTAATTGTGAACACAAAGTTTAAATTATCTGAAAAGCTGTCACTAAGCATGATGGTTGATGCTCTGAAGAAGGAAAGATGAAAAAAGGCATCCACAGGAAAATGGGAAGGAGAGGGTTCTAATTCTGATTCAGATGTTTGTTCAGGCATCCCAAGGGGGGGGGAATCTAACTGAGAAATTTATTAGGAACTGGCATTTGCAAATAAATATTTCAGAGGACAAGAAAGGTTTCATCGCAGAGATATGGTTATAATCTGGGTCAGAGAAATCTCTATCAGTACACAGTGATTGTGGATCATGTATTCACTTTAAAAAGGAATATTCAAGAAACCAGGTTTTTTTCTTAGCTCCTTAAGAACAATGCTAAATTACACAGACAGACAGATAAACAGACAGACAGACAGACAGACAGACAGACAGACAGTTTAAATGCAACAATAAATTACCAAAGGACCAAAAGCATCATGTACCACAGAGAGTAGCAGGAATAGGTGCTACCTCATATAGACATCAAGCAGTTCCTAATCTAAGCACTAGCCAGATGACCTCCATACCGAAATATCTAAGTCCATCTTTTTCTGCCTGGACAGATTTTTCAACCTAAGCATAATTTACTCACAGAGTTCTCCTTAAGTACTTGTCAGTGAAGAGAGGGAAAACACCACTTCCCACAGCACTTCTTTTGTTTTCTTTCATGTATGTGTGGGTGGCTCAAGGCCAAATGCATGTTTACATGTATGTGAGTATACATACATGTGCAAGTGCATGCTCGTGTGTTAGCACAATACTCCTAGGACTGTTCTGAGTTGTTTAATTTGAGTATGAGAAAGGTGAGAGTAATATAGTAAAGGCAGGGTTTTGGGTACTGACTACCATGTCCAGGTCCTGGGGGTTAGAGGCATAATGCAGAAATGAGTAATCCAGGAAACACAATAAAATGGTCAAAGGCTAGAGATTAAGAATGGAAGATACTAATTGGAGAAAAAAATAGTACTGGCACTTATTTTATTCTCTTGTCTTTGCTATGCATTCAACAGTCGTGCTTGATAAGTGAACTGCCCTGCTACAGTGAAACTTCTCAGCTCAAAAGGGCGTGAGATTGCAGAGCTCAGAGCCAATGGTCCATCATTTGCTAGGCCATCCTTTACCACTTCCCTCTACCCCATCCTACTTCATTGTGTTTTTATAAAGGATCTTCTAAAGTTTTCTAAGCTTTCTTCCAGTTCTCTATATTATCAGACAGGTTTTGAATTTGTAATCCTCCTGCCTCCAGTGAGTACTGCTATATCCTGCCCACATTTGACAAAATAAAACAAAACCAAAAAAAAAAAAAAA
>LR752730.1:20630-50530 GCA_902729485.2 Mus minutoides
AAAAAAAAAAAAAAAGCCAAACCCCAAAACAACAGAATAAATCCAAAACCAAAAACAAACAAACAAACAAACAAAAACGAGTAAGATATTTTCTCATCTTACTGATTTAACATGTTTGCTTTGTTAGTTTATATTTATTTATATTTTTAGGAGATAGGCATTAACTACATAGCCTACAGTTGACTAAAATTTATGGTAATCCTCCTACCTCAGGTGCTGGGATTATAGGTACACACACGACTGTGCCCAGCTCAGTAATTTCTATCAAATTGTATTCTCTGAGTTTTAGGGCACAGCTTAAACCCTAGGCTGGCACCCACCAGTAAGGCTGATCTTTAAGGATCTAGAGATTTTGCTAAAGCTGTTTACTTCAAGCTGACAAAATAGCAAGGGACACATAAACACTAAGAAAAAATCATAAATGCTGTCAGATGCCAACGAAGGCCAGTGTCCCTTTAGAATTCAAAATAGTTTGTATTAGGCCCTTAACCAACAATTCCCAGAAAGAAAAAAAAAAAAGCCTTGACATTATGAATTTATAACAAGCAGAACAGTCTTGAGTCTCCTACAGATGGTGTGTGGGCATTTTCTTACACTGTACTACTTATTGGCAAGACACAGAAGGGATCACTTTCATCCAATCCCTATGACATGACATCCCAGCTTGATGGAACCCAGGGACACTTGGAGCATGGGAGAACCATGATCAAAGGTGACTGATGTAGGTGTGATGTCAGAAGTGCATCATGGGGTAACTGCTCCCTTTAAGTGTCCGAGAAAAAGGAAGGAGGATACTGACAAGAGGATAGTTTATAAAATAACCTGTGGGGCATCGTTTGCACATGAGTATTTGAGGAGAATAGATATACCGAAAGCAACAATACTATGGAATCCAAGCACCTCCAACAAAAATCTATCAAGCACTTCCTGTGTGCTAAGCATTGCTCTAGAAATTTTGTAAACATACTAAAATGATGCCTTTTAAAAGAGTTCACATTTTCCTAGTTAGGGGTTGTGTGCACGTCTGTGTGTGTGTGTGTGTGTGTGTGTGTGTGTGTGTGTGTGTGTGGTGAGTGTGTGTGAGAGGGGGGGAGACATGAGGGAGGGGAGAGGGTTATGCTAGAGATGTAACCTGAAATCTTTCACATATTAAGCATACACTGTACTATTAGAATGCATCCATGGTGGGTCTTTTAACATTCTTGAAAATTAACTATGAATCTATATTTAATTTTAATACAAATAATTATAATTACATTGTACAATTTATGTAGTTCATAGCAATAATGGAATGTATAAACATTTTAATTTATTTTATTGGATATTTATTTATTTACATTTCAAATTCTATCTCCTTTCCCGGTTTCCCATCTGGAAACCCCCTATCCCATCCTCCCTGCTTCTATGAGGGTGCTCCCGCACCCACCCACTCCTGCTTCCCTGCCCTGGCATTCCCCTACACTGGGGCACTGGTTCTTCACAGGGACAAGGGCCTCTCCTCCCATTAATATCCAGCAAGGCCATCCTTTGCTACATATGAAGCCGGATACATATGTACTCCACAGGAGAGATTTTTAAAAAGGGAGTTGCTTGTGAGAATAGTAGAAGGGCTTGGCTGTAAATAGTGTCTTCCTGGAGGCTTTTCTCAGTAAGGGTTATCTTAAAGCAAGATTGAAAGTAGTGGTGGGAGATAAAATTCAGCCAACAGAAATAATGTGCTACTTGACAAAAACAAAATATATAAGAAATAAGTAGCAGAAGACACAGTATTGGTTCTTAAATTCATTATCATCAACACATCTGCATGCCCTCAAACTTCAATTATACTTTAAACAACTTTACTATCATGTAAGCAAAACCTTAGTTAGGTTCCACATAACAAAGAGAATAAATTAAGTGTCAGGCAATATTATGATAATTCCTGGTGTGTCTAGAAAATAATTCTTAAGCCACAGTAATTGGAAATCTGCAGCGGGATGATTGGAACTATGCTAGTAACAAATTTACATCTGTTCATTTTTCTTCAGGAGCAGAGACAGAATTTTTTTTTCATAGTTCAAACCCTCCTTCTGAGAAAACTGAAATTAATTTACTTAAAATTATGCCGCGCATCATCTGTACTCTCCACACGAACGTCATTTTTAGGAAGAAAAACAATAGAACAGCTTCTGGCTATTTATGCAACTTCCAGTTGGTTTTAAAGTTGAGATGAAAGAGAAGCAGGAACTCAGGATGTGAGTGTGAGCTGCTTCCTGAACTCTTTCATGGGCTTTCCAATACATGTCCACAGTTGAACTTTCACAGCGGATGGGAATGACTACAAAATTAAAGATCTCTTCCTGAGAGGCTCTGCCACTGCCTGACAAATACAGTGGTAGATGCTTGAAGCCAACCATTGGACTGAGCACTGGGTCCCCAACGGAGGAGTTAGAGAAAGGACCAAAGGAGCTGAAGGGGTTTGCAGCCTAATACAAGGAACAATAGTATCAACCAACCAGACCTCCCAGAGTTCCCAGGGACTAAACCACCAACCAAAGAGTACACATGGCGGGACCCATGGCTCTAGCCACATATGTAGTAGAGGATGGCCTTGCTGGACATCAGTGGCAGGAGAGGCCCTTGGGCCTGAGTGTGTTTGATGCCCCAGTGTAGGGGCATACCAGGACAGGGAAGCAAGAGTGGGATGCTTGGTGAGCAGGGAGGGGGGTGGGGTAGGGCGTTTTCTGAGGGGAAACCAGGAAAGATGATAACATTTGAAATGTGAATAAAGAAAATATCTAATTTTTAAAAAATGAAAAAAATATTTCTGAAAAAAATATGCCTCTATTCAATTTGCTCCAGCCTGGAATCTAGGCTAACTCATTTCTACAGAGTTAGTCTGAATGACTGCTTCTTTACAGCCTGGCCCTCTCAGTTCTATTTTGCAACTGCATCTGAAATAGAATCCACATAACACATAAAAGCACAAGCAGGACCCAGTCTCTGTCTTTTTCTTTCCGGGCTCATTGTGATTAAAAGACTCTAATTTTCTGCTTGCTGGAGAAGTCAAAGTTGGCAGTTCAAGAACAGCCCAGACATAGATGCTACCGTGTGTCATTGCCACAGGGATAAAACAAATGCAAGTGGGGACCGTCGTTTTCATTCAGTTGTCTTCAAAAGGATGTGTGGAGAAGCAAGGCAGTGCCCAAGACTTCAGCCTGTACTAGAAATGGAAACATAAATAATTTACACCACTAGCTGCCAGGGAACTTTTAGTGTGCACGTAAGTACTTTGGACACTGTGCCTATATATTTCAGAACATTTAAATCATTCTCTGAGATTCCCTGTGGCCTTCTTTGTGCAAAATGGCTTTCTCAGAACCTGTTATGCAGAAGAATCAAGACCCAGGTATTGACATCTCACATCTTTTTTCTTTTCCTTCTCCTGGAATATAGAGTTGTACCTCCTCTATCAACATGCTTAAAGATTGGGTTTTATCTATAGTTCCATTAATAGCTCTTGCATTTATAGGATTATATGTTATACAGATATGTTCCATTTTAATATTATAATTAAATTATAGCATATCTGTATAATTAATATATTATACAGATATATTCCATATTATATTCATGCATATAATTTCATAATTATGACACAAAAATATACGCTCCCTACTTCCAAATGTCCTTATAGAAGTTATAAACATGGATTCCAGATGCTTACAGGAGAGTCAGAAAATATCTAACTGACACGGCAAATCTCATTTTTGCCTCTCTGCAAATGTCTTCACTTGTCTTTTTGGTGTGACTTCTGTTTTCTTTCCTTCTTTTCCTTCCAGGCCCAGTTAAGACCTTGTCTTCCATGTGTCATGACACATGGGTATCTCTTGGAATGGAAGTAACCTTAGCCAGGTATACATGGTTGGTGCCTTTGTGGAATCCCCACATTGAGGAGATAGAGGGCAAAGAGGATCAGGAGTTCAAATCCAACATGTGATGATAGGCATAAGCAACCATCCACGGCTGAGCATTTTATATAGAGTATTCATGCATATATATGTGTACAGATGTGCATATGTGTGGAGTTCCAAGTAACGATACATAGGTAAAAGCTGACGTCAGGACTCTTCTTCAATTGCTCACCCAAATTATTCTTTAAGGTAGGTTTCTATCCAGGAATCACTGACAGAGATGGTTTCTTGCTCACTTGCTTCAGAGATACCCTGCTTCAGCCTTCCATTCATGCAATTATCAAAGAGTTGCCACGTCTGCCCTGTAACCGTGAGAGCTTTAAACACTGAGCCCTAATCCACTTCGTTTCTTAGCAAAGGAACCATCACCCCAGCCCCAACACATAATTTTCAATCTAGACTTTAAGATACTTGAAGACAAACTATTCTTTCCTTGTGGGCTAATTCTTACAATCTAATTCAATAAAGATTATTCTGAAAATACTCTGTATTTGCTATATGAGTTTGCATATATGTTCCTGCTGGTAAATAAGAGGCAAACCTTCACAGTGAGCCATTCTTTTCTTGAAACTGTTTGAAAACCACTGATGTTTGTAATAGATGCTAAAAGAATCAGGGAATTTTAAGAATTAGGGAAAGAGTTGTCACCTTAACAGTTAAACCATAAACGCAACTCACAATGAATCTCAGGACAGATGTGCAAATACGACATGTCTGAACGGCAAAGGTGTGAACTGTAACTCCGCTGACCAAACACAGTGAGGTACAAAAGCTCACATGGAAGAGAAAACTGTGGGACTGTAAAAGCAGATGTGCAGAGGGGAATTGCCAAAGGGTGATTCCAGTTCTTCCTGGAAAGTAATCTCATAGGCAGGGGCTCCCTTAAACTAAGACTTTATCATCCAGGCCTCCATAGCTTGATGATACCATAAGTTCAACTTTAGTTTCCCGAGTGCTAATAAAATAGATGTCTTATCAAAAACAAAACAAAACAAAACGAACAACCAACCAAACCTGAGCAAACCCTGGCAGGATGGCGACTTTGATCCTCTCCACTATGCAGTGTGGACTGTGCAATGAGGAAAACTCATAAAAACACGGGTATGTAAGGATAGTAATAATTAGTTCATATGGAAAACTCTTGCTTATGTAGGATGGGCATCTTTAAAAAGTGATGGCCACGTAAGAACATAGTTCAGCATGCAATGCTAACGATGCCCAGCAAACCACTAAACGGGGAAAGAAAGCTCTCTGCTAAGGCTTTCACAGGAGTATGCTCCCATCCTAACTAATGTGAACTTAGGAGATATAAACCGCTATTTTAATCCAGCTTAACACAGGGAAACAAGAAGCAACACTAATGTACATGTGCAAAGAAATGAATGCATTTCGTCAGCAGACTGCTGACTCAAGAACTACTTTTTGTTAGTTCGATGTTTTGAAACAGAGTCCCAAGTAGCATACTCGTGCCAAACTCGTTATGTTGGAGAAGCGGATATTGAACTCCTAATCCTCCTGATTCTACCTCTTGGGTGGCAGGATAAAAGTCATACCCAATCCCACTTAATAAGAAGGTTATTTATAACACAGAATTGCTTGCATCTGATCAAAATATGTATTTTGAGAATGTGGTTATGAATATCTACTTCTCTCTGAAAACAGCAAATTTAGTTAGAAATCCTATGGGAGACTCCAATAATGAAGCCACTGGTGAATACTAGGGCCAAGTCTATGCTTTTTACTAAATGCAGAACTGACATTCTTTATTGTGTGGTATGATATTATTCCCTTCTTAGTATGTTTAGTATGTTTAGGTTCTTGCTTTCTGAAGTAGCCTCTGATCAAATGCCTTTTTAACTTATCTAAAGATTATATATTTTTTTCTCCTGACTTGTAAAATTAAGAGTGTGGTAGCTGAATTGCAATATTAAATATCTCACCATTAATCCCAGACTAAGTCCCACCTGGCTGTAATGCTTTAATCTTTAAGATCTTCCTACAGCCACTATTATTAATTTCAGGACATGCATGCATTTGTATTCATTAGTATGCCTTGTCTATTGTGGTTTCTGATTTATTGTTTCTTGTTTGGGTCTTCTTTTGGTGGGAGGGGTTGCTGGCACGTTTTCTTTTCAGACATGTGGACTTAATTTTGTTAGGTTTTGCCTTCCGTGTAATCTAACTTCCTGAAAATAAGAAAGAAACGTCATTAGTGAAGAAGTTATGCCTTCCTTCAGAATCCGCCAGAAGCGACTTGCAAAGCACTTTCATTTGTTTGTTTGTTTTGTTTTGTTTTGTTTCTAATAAAAAAATTAATATGTTTCTTGAACTTTCCCAAGGTGTTTGACTCAAGATTGCATTTTATTCTCTGGGCCAAAGTGAGCAGCTCTATTTTCCCAGGAATGTATATACAGAATTTCCACATGTTTTACCATTGTCTTATTTCACACATCCATATATATATATATATATATATATATATATATATATATATATATATAAAATACTATGACCTTTCCCCTTTTGGGGATGCACTTGAGATTTTCTATTCTTTCTTCTATCATCTTTGCCATATTTTCAGGCCTTTTCCTATTCCTGCCCATCACTTCTCCAAATTCTAGTTTATTAATATTTTCTTTTTATTTTCCTTGAATCTAGACATTGTTTTCTTTCTCCTCAAGCTTCACAGGATGGACACTTGAATTCTATCAACACAGAACCAGGGTAAAACCTCAAATTATATTGAAATATAATCCCTCTATTATATAAGATAGTCAAATATTGATTATACTACACTATACTTATTATCTGCCTTCCGAAACTGATTGAACAATGAGAAAATTCAATGTTTTTCTGAATCCAAAACTGAAGTTCAGTGTTCTATGGAATTAGCTGTTTAAAAGAAAGAGCTGCCTCAAACAAATGAAAGGGCAAAACTACTTTTTCAGGAAAAAAAAAGGATTCTATTTCAGAAATCAGTGAGTAGCACAGTTAAAAGCTTGAAAGTCAGCTAGGTATTTGCAAAATATGATTGTGTAAATCAGTGAAGAATAGCTCAAGGGCTTTGATTCTAAAAATATGTTATACTCTAAAAGACAAGCCAACCAACAAACATAGGTCTGCTAAAACTGGTTTCAAATAATTTCTTGCGGGAAGCATGCAACTTTAGTGATTTGCAAACACAAATTAAATAAAGTGGCTATGTGCTCTGCCACATGCCATCCTTGTTAAGAATAAGATGAAACATGGCCATAAATCTCACAATACATAGCTATTGTCCTTAATCATGGACTGAAATCATATCCGATACAATAACTAATGTGCTTTCTGCAACACTTCTTGACAGTAAATCTTGGCATGGACATGCAGTCTCACTCCAGATCCAGCCATGCTGATATGCCAGACCATCAGAAAGGTCACAAAGTGAGTAGCTGGGACAAGAGGAACTGGTTGCATACTGTTAGATTTAATTACAACTACTTTACTGCTATCTGTAAAAGTGACTGAACTGTTTCTTTTGGGAATCTGAAATATGCACATTAAAAGCTTTTTGTGGGCCTGTCCTCATTTTATACCCATTGAGTTAAACAAACATGCAAATGTAGATGTGGGGAATACTCAGGGGAGTGGATGCTCAGATGACAGTTGATAGTGTGTATATGTGACCTTAGCAGACAGTTATCTCTGACTTGCACTGACCTCATTCTCTGACTCTATTCAGAGGCCACTGGGATGCTGTACAAAAGAGCTAAAGTGTAAGGAGCAGAGAGAGGGAGATGAGTATTGTATAAAAGAAAGAAGAAGAAGAAGAAGAAGAAGAAGAAGAAGAAGAAGAAGGAGAAGGAGAAGGAGAAGGAGAAGGAGAAGGAGAAGGAGAAGGAGAAGGAGAAGGAGAAGGAGAAGGAGAAGGAGAAGGAGAAGGAGAAGGAGAAGGAGAAGGAGAAGGAGAAGAAGAAGAAGAAGAAGAAGAAGAAGAAGAAGAAGAAGAAGAAGAAAGGCACTTACCATCACTCAACTTTAACCATAACTCCATATCACTCCGGATAGTCTTTCTTAATATTTTCCAAACCACCCTTTCCCCTCTATTCTTACATGAACCAATATTCAGATATGCTATTTAAAGTCATTGGCTAGTATTTTTAAAGTATAAAAACAAAATTAAAGGAACTTAAGACAAAATTAATTGATTCTAGTTAATCATACTGTATCTGTTCAGTGGGGTTAATTTCTTAGCAATTTCTACTTAAAGTTTGATATAGTTATGAATGCCTGCAGATTGTGTTATTCATCAAAAGTTCAATGTTATGAAGCATTTCTGATAATTCACACTGTAAGGAGGAAAAGGGCATAATGGAAACTTAGGATTCCCCACATCTTCTAATGTTCATTAAGAAATGCAGGTATTCCATGCCGGTTTACAAATGTTCATCAATTTCAATTGTTCCACACAAAACATTCCACCCTTGCAGTCAGGGCTGAACCTGGGATATCATACATAGAGGTCAAGCTCTTTTGCACTGAGCATTACACCCTGGTCAGAATGATAAAGCACCCTTGAGAACATTCCAACTTTGTTTTGTCCATATAAATTATTTCTGTTCTTTAAAGTGTGAGAAAAACAGAGAATAACTATTTCTTCAAGGGAGACAATTTGGGAAAGCTTTGCCAGCTCTATCCATTTGCCTTCTCTGCATACACAGGCATTCACAAGTCTTTATAAGATAGACACTGTAAATTATACACAAGTCGGTGTGCTGGTTAGTTTTATGTCAGTTTATCAAAGGCTATAGTCATCTATAGAAAGCTATAAGGAGGCAATTGAGAAAATCATTCCATAAGTCTGAGCTGCAGGCAGGCCTGTAGAATATTTTATTAATTGGTGATTGATGAGAGGGCCCAGCCCTTTGTGAGTGGTGCCATCCCTGAGGTGGTAGTTCTCACTTCTATAAGAAAGCAGACTGAGCAAGCCATGGGGAGCATGCAAGTAAGCAGCATCCCTCCATGGCCTCTGCATCAGCTCCGACCAACGGGTTCCTGCCCTGTCTGAGTTCCTGTCCTGAATCATTTCAATGATGGACTACAATGTGGAACTTTAAGCCAAATAAATGCTTTCCTTTCTAATTTGCTTTTTGGTCATGGTGTGTCATAACAGCAACAGAAACCGTTAAGACAGGTAGAGGAGAAGGGGAGGGGAAAGGGGGAAAGGATTATGGGGGGAACTAACCAGGATGGGAGCAGTGAGCAAGATGGAAAGTGAATGAATAAAAAGATGAAACAAAAAAAAAGACAGTTGGGGTTGTATCATGGAATATTTTTATGTTATCAGTAAAGCATAAGCTGGAATAACATATATTGCCTTTAAAGCCCTGCCCACCATGTACTACCAATGAATAAGCCAGTTGCCTTTATAACTCAAGACATGATACAGTTGTGAAATACTTGCTTAGCACATACCACAATACAGGAATACTTGGCACTGAGAAGAAATAATTAACCAGAGGCTATACCTGTGACTAACAGAGAAAATAAGCTCGATAAAGAAGCAGTAATTGGCTAGCTTGCTTACTTCCTTGAGAATACAAGAAACACTTTATATCCCATATTGCAATGCAAAAGATCCTTTGACAAATGTATCTATATCGATATGTATACAAATATGTTAAAGCTGATACACTCCTTTTTCATTAAATAAAGCTTATATCAGTAATATAGTCATAAAAATCTTTTAAATGAAGAGGTCATGAGATGCTCAAAGAAAACCTAAATATATCCATTCAATCTCTCATTAAAGAACAAGAAACACACTCCAGTTTCTTCAAGAAGATGACAATATATTTGAGGTGGCATGAATCACAGGACTAAGAGGAGGGGGAATCAGAAAAAGGTTGTATGGGAAGAAATTCTAGGTAAGAAGAAAAGCATCACACCTCATGCAATTCGATACAAAAATCCTCCTACTGACACTCTTGTCAGAGGACAATAGAGGTGTACTTCACTGTTAAAGAGAGGGTCCTAGTCTCCAGGAGGCTGAACACAATAGAAGCATCTAAACACAGCATTCTACAGAGCTTCTCTGTTATAACTTAAATGCCTATCTCCTTCTCTATGTTCATGTTTAATAACGTTTTACATCAAATTTTAGACTAAAACACTCAAAAGATTTAGATAACAAGAACATAAATGTATACAAAAATTCAAGCTTATGAGTTTCTAATAATGTACTACACAATATTCATAAAGCATAAGAAGCAGGCATCAAATTCTAAAAGAGGTCACTTTCTTGTAACTAAATGGTCTCCTATGAATCCACAGAAGCTCTGATAGAATCTTAATAGGTGTTACACAGTCCTACCCACTCTGCCTAGAATTTGATCCATGAAAGCATATGGCTTCATGTGTCATTCAGAAAAACTCTCCAGGGTGAGGGCAGACAGAGGAGAATTCTGGGTGGTAGGAGAGGGAGGGGGACAAGATGTGACATTGATATTCTTTTCTATCAAGATTGAGAGGAGCTGGGATCTTACACCCATAAAGTCCAAGAGCCCTCTTCTACATGCCTCAGTATCCCTCTGAGATCAGACAAAAGCCAGAACATAAAACTGCATCAAATATACCAAGCACCTGGATCTAACCTTCTCTGCATCCAACCAACCCCCACATTTTCCAGCTAAAGAACTCAATAAACTATGAACTCTATTTCAGTCATCTATTACATATAAAAATTCCATAAATGTAAAAGACAAAGGAAAAGATTCAAGTTTAATTTTCATTTAGCAATCCTCCTGGAAACCCGCAATGCTTCTTGGAATCCTTCATCCAAAAGGCAAAGGTAATTTAGTCCTTGAGATTTGCTTCAAACTCAATATTGAGGAATATTTTGAATTACACTATTTTCAAAACTTTGATAAAATCATGAGTACCTTTGAAGAACTGGTTAATGTAGAAGATCAAGCGGAAACTCTACCCAACAACTATAATCTTTCTGTCAGGTTGAGTATATATATTCAACATATGCTTTGACACAAAGTTTTAGTGAAGGAAAACTGTATTGCTTAATATTTAATGTGTTGTTTACATATGTCACATGAAAGACTTATTTTGGAAATTTGACATTTATCCAAGTTTGAGTAAAACATATATTTTTCTGTGAAAAGCACTTATGCCACCTTTTTGTTATATGCATATTATTTCAACAAATTTTAAACATATATCAATACACATGAATATAGATAATGTGGCCTCAAAAAGAGATATCACAAATACCACTCACCTACTGATCTTAGAGGCTAAATTGAACGAGAGAGGGAGAAGGAGGAGGAAGAGGAGGAGGAAGAAAGGAAGAGGAGTTGGAGGAAGGAAGGAAAGGAAGGAAGAAAAGAAGGAAAGAATAAAAAAGAAGGAAAGAGAGAGAAGAAAGAAAGAAAGAAAGAAAGAAAGAAAGAAAGAAAGAAAGAAAGAAAGAAAGAAAGGAGAGAAAGAAAGAAAGAAAGAAAGAAAGAAAGAAGAGAAAGAAAGAAAGAAAGAAAGAAAGAAAGAAAGAAAGAAAGAAAGAAAGAAAGAAAGCATCTCCATTCCTATTAGTTAACTCAATAGTCTGTCTCACAGCAGGTTTCACATATGAACCTAAGCAGAGGAAGCAAAGCATACTCACAGATTATACAGCATGTCAGCCATGTTGCTGCGGTAGTACAGAGCGTTTCTGTAGGCGCTTTCAGCTTCAGAGATTTTACTCTGACTCTTCAGAACGTTTCCAAGGTTACCCCATGCTGGCAAGAAGAAAAAAGTATTCAAGCTGAGTGTCAATCCAATTACATATGACATAATATTCATCTACCAGGAAATACCATGGGGAGAAAAAAATATGCCTCCATAAAACATTTTATGGAGAAAATTTATTCCCTTTATACTCTAACATTTCATCAAGCCAAGAGATTAAATACATTCAAAGTCTAAAATAATTAAAGCAATCCTTATGGCTCAAAGCTGATGCATACATACAGTTCATCACAACGCCAAGAACAATGTTATCTTAAGGTCTCCTACAAAGATGACATGTTCTTTCAAGTTTCCGTAGGGGTCTTCGAAGTCTGAATTTATTGTATACATACTGGACTAGAAGCAGTAAGAAATCTTCTTAAAATAAACCAAGATCTCATCCAACTATGGAAGAACTGATAACGACCATAGAACACTTGGAGATGAAAAACACAAGAAAAGAAAACAAGATCAAAGCTATGAAGAACCCTAGTATGTGTCAGTTCATATGAGTAGAATATTATGCTTTGGAATACCATTAATTCATACAAGGTCTGTTTAAAAAAATGTGGGGTATTAACTCTGAAAGTAAATGTTCTGATAAGCAGAAGGTGGGCATGAGAAGGCTTATACACTGAGGTATATCAACTTGGGTGGTTAGTGACGATATTGGAAGAATCAAAGGTGTCCAAAGTATCCATTTTTATGCATGAAAAAAAAACCATGGGGAATCTTTCACTCTCCAGATTCCCTGTGTTTCTATAACTTATAATACTTTAGTCAACGTTAGTTGCTTAATATAATGCGTCCTGTATCCTTTTATTATCTGCAGAGAAAACTGATCTGTCATATCATGTATGCTTCCATGGCAAAAAGAAGACACTGAACTCATAATTATCTCCCAACAAATAGCACCACATGTCTGGCTTCATGCTTGACATGTCCCATCTCATAAATTCTCTTCACACAGACCTCGCGTGTGCAGTTCTTCCGTGGATGTGGAAGCACTAAGATGTGCCAGGTTAATACTGAAGCAGAAATTATGATCCAAAACTGATTAACCGAAGCCTGCCCCCCCATCCTCTAATTAACATTCTCATACTAGGTTCACCTTTAGCTACAAAACAACATCCATCTACTGTGAACTGCTCCACAGCATGTGAGTTCACAGAAAATGTTAGCATTCAATTTAAAAAACGAAACTCTAAAAATATTATTAAGTAAACTAAGCGTTTGACAACAGGAACTAAGAATGGAAAAACAGGAAGCCATATTCATATTTAATAGGCAATACCATTACTATATATATATTTTTTACTTAAAGTCCTTCATCCTCAAATTAATAAAGTATGGCTCTGTGGAACTTCTAGCCCTCAGTATTGTTTTCAAGCCACTTTACTTAATTCCTGTCAAAGTTCTTCTTTGATCAAGAATGAGTAAAACAGGTTTACATTGAATTTACTCTTCAGAATACATGCAAATATTAACTTACACAATGAAAAAGCAACCATGCTCATCCACAAACAAAGAGATGCTAAAGAAAACTGCAGCCAGGACATACTGAAGGTAAATATTTTAAGGCATATTTCCATAGAAATAAATGGCCTTTTTGTTAAAGTTTACGTCTTAATTAAGTCATAGATAACAAGTGTCCCTCTAGACAATAGCAGACATATCTAGCTTTATATCAAGAATATATGTTTACTCATTTGGTTGTGTGTTCATTTCCTCAGTGATGAATGCAATCAGATACTGGCTAATTCTCTTTTTTTGCCAACAACATTACCAAGGCATGGAAAACAATTATTCAAGGTAATAGTTAATACAGATGCTCAGTTTGATTACATTGAAACACGCCCAGGATGCTACTGTAACCATTTCTGATTATGTCTGACAAGGTTTCCAGAGAGAAGGAGATGAGGGCTCTGAAATAAGGAAAGATTTAAAACGCAAATAGACTGTAGGGAGAAGGTCAAAGTGTGGGTGGGAGGGACCTGGCTTGACAACTAAGTTCTTCAGAAAGAGTCAGTCAGTGAAGTATTGTGAGACGCAGGTGCCTCCCTCTGTCTCTCTCTATTTCCTTTGCAACATAAGGTGGGCTCATTAGTTCTGCTACATGTTCCCCTCATGACATTGTGCCTTGCCTCAGCTGTGAAGCATGCTTCAACCATGCTTGGACGGAAACCTCTGATCCTGGAAGTCAAACATTAAACTTCAGAATTATCCCAGTGCTTGTAGCAACAAAGAAAAGCAAACATGTCAAACACTTACTTATGCACGAATGGTTGTAAGAGGCAGGAGGAGAAGGAAAATAGGGCTTAATCAGTACAGTAATACAAACAAACGTGCCGGGCCAGCAAGAAGGCTCAGTGGCTAAAGGTGCTTGCTCCCAAGTCTGATGACCTGAGTTCGAGCCCTGGAAGCCATGTGGTAAAATGAGAGAATGGACATCTGCAAGTTGGTCTCCGACTTCCACATGTGCATCAGTGGCATGTGTGTGACCCTAATACTGATCACTGGCATGTACTTAGGTAGACATACAAACAAATGTATGCAATACACTCTATTTTAGATGGTGGTAAGTATCACAAATAATTACAAAATGAATAAAATTATGCCACTCTAATATAAAAATAGGGAAATCAGAGCTCTCTCCAGGAGCTACAGTATTAAGGAATCAAGTCCTGCAAAGCTTAGAGATGCCAGTGGGGATAACGGAATGATAAATGAAGTTGATATTTTCCAACTACAAATAGTCCAGTCGGGTGAATGGATGCAAAGAAAACAAGATCAAGTCACAGACATGAACAGGATTCCATATACAGGGTCACGAAGCTATGGCCTGCAATCTGGAGTATATTTCATTCAAATTGTCAGAACTGGATTTCAGAGAGGCAGTTTGGTGACAGTTTATATATTAAGACGAACACCGTTGACCTCTGCCAGGCAAACTCTAACAGAAACAGAACAAGAGTGAGACGGGCCCTACAGAGGTGGGTCATTCACTAGTAGACTTGCCCACAACGCAGGAAGCCCTATGCTACATCCTTAGTACTACATAAATCAGGCATCTGTAATCCCAGTAGGGAAGAGGAGGAAGCAGGAGGAGCCGAAGCTGTCTTTGTTGAAGCAAGGTTGTCATCAGCTACACACTGAGTTCAGGGCCAGTAAGATGCCATCTCAAAAACAAAACAGAAAGAAATAAGAGACAAACGAACAGTAGCTTTAGAAACCCAATGACAAAAACATGGAGGGTCTGCAGCAAGATGAGTGCAGGGCAGAGGGTTATTTCAAAGGGAGAAGCTGGAAGTTACAGATGGTCGTCAAGGTAACTGGGGCAAAGCTGCAGTGTGCTGATAGTTCCTGCTCTTTGTTGAAATGTAAATCTCACAATATACACCATTAAACCACTGCCTACCATACCACTGCCGACCAGGAAAGGAGGGAACTACCTGGTTCATTCACACATTATAAAAACTGTCCTAACCATGTCACATACTCAAGAAAGAAGGAATGGAAGGAAGTAAGGAAAAGAACACAGGATATCCAGAACATCTCTGACCTCCAGGAGCAGGCCAGTGGGTCATACCAGATATAGCCCCACAGAATCCCAGCCTCAGGTTGTCAGAGTCTCTGCTGCAAACAAGGCAAAACTGCCCAGAGATATGACTAAACAAACAACAAACAAAAGCCAAAGACCACTGTAAAATCCACACAAAGCCGAATAACTCCCTTTCTTGCTAAATGGAAGACTTGAAGAAAAATTAAAATGATCCCAGTATTCAGCCTCAGGGGAGATCTTTTCCCTTGTAGTACCTTCCATTCCAGCTTCTGAAGTAAAAGATCCTCTCATTGCACAGAGCCTAAGACATCCCAAGTCCAGCCTAACACAATGTTCTCTCCAAGGGCAAGGACACACAGGACCACCTTTGCTTCAGCTGTACTTGCGTGTGGCTGAACTAATGGCATAGAGGATACGATGGTGTCCAATGACAAACAATTCCCTCTCAAAATCCTTTCTTCCTAGATCTCCATTCCCCACTGTCAGTCAAAGCGCATGGGTGAAGAGATACCAAAATTAAGAGGAGAACTGTCAGAAAACTGTTGGCTGTGAAAACTCCTCTCAGTGCTCCTACTCCTTTAAACAAAAATGTCAATAACTTTTTTCCACAGATGTTAGCAACAGATGATAGTAAATAAATGTAAAAGGTACTTAGAGAAATATGGTTACCTCAGAGGATATGAGCTTAAAAAAAATTAGTGGACTAGGTAATGATTATATGATAAAGTTCACTTTTCCAGTTTTAGTGATAAAGCTAAAAGTGAAAGAAAAATCATACTTGAATTGAAAAACCACTTAAATTTCAGCTGAAGTATATAAATACACATATTACAGTTGAAAGGAAAATTTATTACGATGAGGCATTATGATTACACTTTACATGCCGACTGATTTGCTCCAGTATGAGAAAGAAAAACTAATCACTGCAGAAAATTCTGTTTTTTCAACTACTTGAGAAATTGGACCATATTGAACAAACAAGTCATCTTTATTAATAAAATTGACAATTCTCTATAAATTAATCAAGAAGTCTAAGTGGATCAAAGACCTCCACATGAAACCAGAGACACTGAAATTTATAGAGGAGAAAGTGGGGAAAACCCTCGAAGATATGGGCACAGGGGAAAAAAATTCCTAAACAGGACAGCAATGGCTTGTGCTGTCAGATCAAGAATTGACAAATGGGACCTTATAAAACTGCAAAGCTTCCATAAGGCAAAAGACACTGTCAATAAGACAAAAAGGCCACCAACAGATTGGGAAAGGATTTTTACCAATCCTAAATCTGATAAGGGACTAATATCCAATATATACAAAGAGGTCAAGAAGCTGGACTCCAGAAATTCAAATATCCCCATTAAAAATGGGGTACAGAGCTAAACAAAGAATTCTCAAGTGAGGAATACCAAATGGCAGAGAAGCACCTGAAAAAAATGTTCAACACCCTTAATCATCAGGGAAATGCAAACCAAAACAACCTTGAGATTCCACCTCACTCCAGTCAGAATGGCTAAGATCAAAAACTGGTGACTGCAGATGCTGGCGAGGATGTGGAGAAAGAGGAACACTCCTCCATTGCTGGTGGGATTGCAAGCTGGTACAACCACTCTGGAAATCAGTCTGGAGGTTCATCTGAAAATTGTACATAGTACTACCAGAAGATCCAGCAATACCTCTACTGGGCATATACCCAGAAGATATTCCAACTGGTAATAAGAACACATGCTCCACTATGTTCATAGCAGCCTTATTTATAATAGCTAGAAGCTGGAAAGAACCCAGATGTCCCTCAACAGAGGAATGGATACAGAAAATGTGGTACATTTACACAATGGAGTACTACTCACCTATTAAAAACAATGAATTTATGAAATTCTTGGGCAATGGATGTATCTGGAAGATATCATCTTTAGTGAGGTAACCAAATCACAAAAGAAGTCACTTGATATGCACTCACTGATAAGTGGACATTAGCTCAGAAACTAAGAATACCCAAGATACAATTTACAAAACACAAGAAATTCAAGAAGAATGAAGACCAAAGTATGGATACTTCATTCCTTTATAGAATAGAGAACAAAACACCCATAAAAGGAGTTATAGAAACAAAGATTGGAGCTAAGACAAATGGATGGACCATCCAGAGACTACCCCACCCAGGGATCCATCCCATACTCAGCCACCAAACCCAGACACTATTGCATATGCCAGCAAGATTTTGCTGAAAGGACTCTGATATAGCTATCTATATGAGATATATATGAGTGAGGCTATGCCAGTGCCTGGCAAATACAGAAGGGGATGCTCATAGTCATCTATAGGATGGAACATAGGACCCCCAATGAAGGAGCTAGAGAAATTACCCAAGTAGCTGAAGGTGTCTACAACCCTTTAGGTGCAACAACAATATGAACTAACCAGTACCCCCAGAGCTTGTGTCTCTACAGGCATATGTAGGAGAAGATGGCCTAGTCGGGCATCTTTGGGAAGAGAGGCCCCTTGGTCTTACAAAGTTTATATGCCCCAGTAGAGGGGAATGCCAGGGCCAAGAAGTGGGAGTGGGCAGGTAGGGGAGCAGGGCAGGGGGAGGGTATAGGGAACTTTCAGGATAGCATTTGAAATGTAAATAAAGAAAATATCTAATTAAAAAAAAGAAAGGGGAGCACAGAGGGGGAAGGGTATAGGGGACTTATGGGATAACACTCATAATGTAGATGAAGAAAATATCTAATAAAAAAAGAATCAAAAATAAAATATATTTTGAAAACAAGAAGAATTCTATGTAATTCCAATCATTATTTTAACATCATTCACTAACTCTTAATATTTATCTTAACAATAATATATGGGAAAATTGAAACTGGATTGTGCTATCAGATTTTCCAAACACAGAGATAAAGACCAAGAAATTTCAAAAGTTGCATTTTTAAAGAGCTAAGCACGGTGACAGAAGTGGCTCCGCCTAGCACTTGTGAGGTAGAGACAAGAGGATCAGAGGTCCATGGTTATTCAACACTGAATTTAATGTCAGTCTGGGCTACATAACGCCCTGTATCAATAAACAATCAATAAATGGCATTTTAGAAAACAAAATTAGCAGAAGAATATAAATACTATCTATGGAGTAAAATAGGACCACCCCACCTCAAAACCTCTACAAATGCAATCCAAAAGGCCCTGGAGGAGGAGGGTCAAAACGGGGATGAGAAGGGGGAGGAAGAGGATATGAAAATCTCAAATGATGAGTTTGTATTAATTAAAGGCTACAACAAAGTAAAAATCATATATAATGCAATAGAAGGATACATCTCAGCCATTTATAGAGGAAGTTCTTAGAAATTAGCTAGTCTCCTACAAGATGGCAAAGGAAAGGTATCAAGTTGGAAAGGGGGAAAGAGGTTTATAAATACAAATATGTCAAAAGAATACTAACTTTCAGGTATGTCCAGCCTTTTGCTGGTGTGAATGGACACTGTCATCTTACAAAGTCCATGCTGGAGATCTACGCTATGGAGTTAGAAAAAGCAAAGTCTTGCACTCAAAAGTTCACATCTTAAAATTATTTGGGGTTGGGCCACATTCAAAGATTATCTTGAGACCCACATGATTGGATATTTTTTAGGTTAAATACTGAAAGTGGAACATACTTACTAGGTGTCAACAAATGGTTACTGTTTAAAGCATTGTCTATGGTGTTCTCCCACTGAAGATGTGAACATTCCTCCCATGTGATAGAATTTAATAAATACTCTAGAGCATACCCAAGGATTAGGTTGTCTTGGCTATATTAAGGGAAGGCTACTAGTTGCTTCTATATAATGCTGAAAAAATCTTGAGGCAAAAAACCCCTAAAAAACAGATCTGTGAAGTTACTCTCAAAATGAATAGAAAGTTAAAATTCTGGAAATGAAGAATTCGTTTTTACATGTCAAAGACCCTTCAGAGGACATCCAACTTTAGCCAACATGTATCCACCAAGGAGAAAGTTGAACTTAATTCACAATGAAAGCTCCTGTGTACTCAGCCCACAGTCTGTCAGGCGTCATTTTATGTTCATGGAAAGAACATAATAGTTGAAGAACAATTAGTCTTCTATGGAGAAAATCAAATGTGAGGTCCTTCTTGAAACTCTGAGTCAGCTGCAGGAATAAAAGCCTCCAAACATTTCAAAGTCTGCATTCAGATCTTCAAGTATTTTTAAAGTCTCCAGAGTAAACTCAAACTGAAACGACTGAAATCTGGTATCTCCGGTGTTTCACAAAACCAACCCAAGTAGATGAGCTTCTATTAAAACTAGTTACTATATATTAAAATTTGAAGAACTTCCTTATATTGATTAAGCATTAAAAATTATCATGAATCTCATGATTTAATATATACTACAGTTTCAAATGCATCTCTTAACACTAATATTTGATAATTAACTACTTAACACTTAGGTTGTCTGTAACAGAATAATCATGCCTCTTTGAGTAACTGTACCAGCATTCTCATTCCACCAAAAACAATAGACAGAGCCAAATTTGGTAAGGGCTGTTACTCTGAGCTAAAGTTTATTTTTGCCTTATAAGTTTAAATTATATCTTTATATCCTACCTACAAGTCTAATAGATTCAAATTTCCAAAAATTCAAATATTTAAGTATGTTAAAAGGAAAAGTCCTAAAGCTTGTTTCTCTGATTTTGAATTAGTTGTGCAGAATCAAAAAGCTATTTTTTTTCAAGAAAGGTTGGAAATTGACATTCTCCAGTATTTTTCTGTGCACCTGCTCCAATGCAAAAGAATAAGGAAAGTACTTGTCCCTAAATATATTGGTAAAAACTGCTTCTATTCAGATTAAACACTATTCTCAGGCAAAATTTTGTATGCATCTGATCTTTCTTTAGAATAATAACAACATGCACTTTCCTAAGGAGACAGTGTAAAGCTTTAGGAAGTTCATAGATCGGACTGTCCTGCCTGGCTCCAGAAGCCCTTTATAATTTTTTTCTCTTTATTAGATATTTTCTTCATTTACATTTCACATGTTATCCAGAAATTTTCCCTTACCCTCCCGCGTCCCCGCCCTGCTCCCCTACCCACCCCCTCCCACGTAATGGCCCTGGCATTCCCCTGTTCTGGGGCATATAGAGTCTGTATGACCAAGGGGCCTCTCCTCCCAATGATGGCCAACTAGGCCATCTTCTTCCATATATGCAGCTAGAGACATGAGCGCAGGGGGAACTAGTTAGTTCATGTTATTCTTCCACTATAGAATGCCTACATGTCAGACTTAGTCTGCAAACACTGTTACCCAGATTGTAACATAAATAGAGATCAATGCCAAAGATAACGGTTAATTATATTAAACTTCCTAATTTCAACTAAAATGGAAATCGGAGGAAAAGCCAACGAGAGGGGAAACAGAGCAAAGAAACTCTGTGAACATCAAGATGGAGGAGAATGTGAACTGTAGTTTTGTAGCTTTTGTTCCTACTCTCAGAAGAAACAATGAAGGAGGTCAATGTTTGTAGAGTGATCTTGTTATTAATCAGCTAGTCATTGCTTCATAGATTCTGGGGACAAAAGAAATCTTTTCATCCCAGGAGAATTCATTTCCTAAAACTGATTATGCCTTGGTTAACATCAAGTGACAGCCTAATAATGCTGAGGGGCAGGTAGTGTCCATATCAAGTGTGAAATGAATGATAAACGTGGTTAAATATGATTCAGTGATGCCGGAATACATAATCCATGTGTTTGGAAGCAATTATACATTTTATAAGCAATAATTTTATTATGTAAAAAGCAATTTTACCCTTGCTACTCTAAATTTGGATAGATCAAATAGAACTCAGACTAAATGTGTGCTTATTTGAAATAATAATAAAATGTTAAGATAATTTCATTTTTTCAGGATACAATAACGTTTTTCCTGACAATGTTTATGCTGCAATAGTCCAATATTCACATATACATTTGGCTATTCACATAAACCATCCCTTGTTTTACATTCGTGTATCACCCAAGATCCTCAGAATTTTATAATGATATTAGCAAATTTTATAGTATTTCAAACAATGAGCCATTCTTTTATCCCTAGCCAAGAGGAATGGCCAGGACTTGTTATAGTACTTGGAACTCAGTTTTACCTGCACTTGCTCTCATCCGTTAATTTCCCATTTGCATGGAATGCTTCAGTGATGTGTCTTTCGATTTGTTTTCTGCCTAATCACTAATTATAATGTGGCTGATGAATTGTTTCTCATTAATCAGCAACAAGTAAGTGAGATGAAAAAGAATGGACGATACATTTGCATTTTTAATATAATGACTGGGCATGGGGAATTTGGGGGAGCAGCCAATCATTTCATCTTTCCCCCAACAATATAAGTAAACCCTTAATGTCAATAATACTGTAATAAAACACTAGGTGAGTATATATTAGAATGACATGTTTGGAACCTCTTTATATCACACTGAAGTGGTTCCCGAAGGGCTTGACCAATTGTAACAACTTCTCCTAAAGTATCTGAGAACCACAATGCTACAATGAAAACAGGGAGAATGTAGGCTTCTGTAATTTCCCTTTGAAATAGCAGAATGTCTAGAACAGAGGAAAGTTTCAATACATCACTGTGACTGACAATGAAATAAGTCATGGCCTGGAGAAACTGCAAGTTCTAAGGGGTCTCATAGATGTGGAAGATGGTAGTATAGTGGTAGAACTGCCCAATCTAGGCACATAGCATGTAATCATATTAATTGTGTTGTGTTTTCATTGCTGGGGCATATCTGGGTTAGAGAGATTTACCGCAACAATCATACTTTAAAGTATAACATTTAGGGCTTGAACACAGAGGCAGGATGATTGCTATTGGAGTTTAAGTAGCCTGGGCTACAGAGAGATACCCAGGGCAGTCTAGCCTATAGACTGAAACGCTAGCTCAAAACAATGACAACAAAACTTATCTGCAAATGATAGCTGCAGCAGGTACCTGTAACCCTAGTCACCTGGGAAACTGAGGCCAGATGAGAGTTTAAGACCTAGATCAGAATTTAAGACTGTCTCAAAATAAAACAATACTAGGCTATTCTTTCAGTGGTTGAACACTTATTTAATACAAACTGATATCCCTAGGTTCACTCTCTAGTAACACACACACACACACACACAGAGAGAGAGAGAGAGAGAGAGAGAGAGAGAGAGAGAGAGAGAGAGAGAGAGACAGAGACAGAGACAGAGAAAGCTATCTACAGGTTTAGCACTACAGGTCATACTATATATTTCCAGCATTGGGGGGGGGGAACGGGAACAGGAAGGTGGACAGCCTAGGCTACATATTAAGTATCAGGCTAGCCTGTGCTACACAAAGACTCTTGATCCAGAAAAGGGGAACTATCCAGAGAGAAAATATTAAAATACACTTATCTAACAGTGAAATGTCAAGACCTTTTGAGACAGGAATCTGAAAGCAAAATGCTTTACTTCCAACACATCTGAGGATCTAGCACAGAAGGAGGATGAAAAGAGATGAAGGCCAAATATTTGCAGAGTGATGCAGCCCTCAAACTCACTGGGGCGGGACTTTTTCCTCAACTCTTAAATAGGAACTTGGTACTCTCCTTTTACTTACAAAAATATAAGCATACATGCATTTATTTTCTACAAATATTATCTTTAATGAACATCTTTCTATAAATGTTTAATTAAGAAAGAACAGTACAGCCTTTTGAAGGAATAAAATATGTAAGGAAGAATAATATAATTTCAGGATTATTCTAACCAGAGGCTAAATTGGCCTCAATTTCTTCAAAACATTAATGGTTAGAGCCTAAAGTAATGGTTAACTTCAGGACAGAGGGAACTTAAAGTCCAGAAACATACTGGAATTTTGTTATAAATATTCTGAAATACAGAGCCAGTCATAAGCTACAACTTTATCTATAAAACACCTTAGGGTTATGTGTATTGCATCTTGTTATCATTTGTTACTTTTTGCCAAAAAAGAATATCCACAGTTAGCAGAGCTGGATGAGAAAACAGAAATGTGGTCATTGCTTTTTCTCATTTGTTTTTATTTTATTTTATTGAAACAGGATCTCACTCTGAAGCACTGGCTTGTCTAAACCTCTCTCTTTGTCCTCTCTCTTATCCAGGCCCTCTGTCTGTCTATCTGTCTGTATGTCTTTCTCTCTGTCTCTGTCTCTCTGTCTCTCTGTCTCTCTCTCTCTCTCTGTCTCTGTCTCTGTCTCTCTCTTTCTCTCTGTGTAAAACTTACTACACACACACACACACACACACACTAGCAGCAGCAGTAGCAGGCTGGTCTTGAACTCAGAGAGCTCTGCTTGTCTCTATGTGCTTTTTCATTCTTAGAGGCATGAAAGACCTAAACCATTGAAGTTCTATGAGTATTTAAGTTTCATCACAAAAATGCTTACTCTTATTTTTCTCAAAAATCAAATATTTTTAAAGGAATTTTATTAATAGTTAGGTCTACTTCAGTCAATGAGACAGTTTAATTTCATTTCTTCTTCTGACTCTGTGGTTCATTATTATTATTACTGCCATCATCATCATCATCATCATCATCGATTTCTGAGACAGGGTTTCTCTGTGTAGCCCTAGCTGGCCTGGAACTCACTTGGTAGACCTGGCTGGCCTCAAACTCAAAGATCCACATGCCTCTCCCTCTTAGGTTCTAGAATTGTAGACACACATTACAAATGACCAGCCAAGTTCTTTTTTTCCCCCCTACTCAATAAACAATGGGCTGAGAAAGAAGATGAACACAGACTCACTCTACCCTATGGAATCCCAACTTCGTTTCTGACCACTTCTCTCACATTAGCCTGAGTTCATTTTGCTCTCTTTCTTATAAGGCTGTTCAGTTTGTTCTGATGTTTTTCTAAATCACTGTTTTAGAATTGTTTTAGTCCAGCCTGTCAGCTATGAAATACAGTGGTTTTCTTTTTGACATCACCGATAAGTTTAATATTTTATATATTATGAACCTCTTTTGAAAAGTTGTTACTTTTTTGACGTGCCATGATAAATTACTGGAGAAATGGAACTCTCTTTTGTGCTTATAAATCTGGCTGCTTAATTACACTGTGCCATAGTTACAGAGGAGACTCACTTAGAACAAAAAGTCACAAGTGTCAACTTTCACACAGAGACTTAGATTTCAGGTACACTTTCAGTTATTCCCTGAATAAAATAGTGTTCTTAGTATATATGTATGTACACACACACACACACACACACACACAGAAAATGTTTTCCAGGCTAGCCGGTGCTACACAAAGATTCAGAAAGGGAGAGCTATTCAGAGATTGACCAATATAATACACATCATAGCAAATAATGAAATGTCAAAAGCTTTTGAGACAGGTGTGTGAAAGCAATATGTGATTTAAAACATATAATGTTGGAACCAATCAGTTACGTTTATAGTAACCCAAGAAGAAAAAGAACTCATTAAACAGTGCAGACCTAAGAACAGATTCTTATCTATAGCTTTCATATAGGTATCAGGGTAAAAAAAAAATTGTTATTTATTTTGGGAAGCACAAATTTAGGATTCCTGGATGACCAGAGACTTATACATACGAGAATCACTGTATGGCCACCATTTATAGCTACATTCATGTTTGCATAAGCAGAAAGGAATTAAGAATCCACATTAGCTTGTGAAATTTTCCTCGGGTTAGCATAAACTGCTTAATTGCTCATAGTTTTAGAAACTTTCATTGGAACAACCAAAAATTCCAGTCATATGTTTGCTAAAGGGAGCCAAGGGCTCTGGCCTTATTTATTATTTATATATCTGCTAAATGTTTATATATTTATTTAGTCAGGGTCTCATGGAGCTTGGGTTGGCGTTGAACTATGTAGCTAGAGATGACCCTGAAGTTAGATGCAGCTTCCCCCTCCTGAGTGCTGTGATCACAGGCCTGAGATACCAGGCAAAGTTTATGTGGTACTGGGTTTCAAACCTAAGGCTTTGTGCATGCCAGCAAGCATTCCGCAAGCTAAGTTACACTGCCCATCTCAGAGAACTGTTTAGCCAGAAACTTAAAATTTTTAGTATGTTTTTGTAGGCATTTAGTGTTTTCGCAGACAGGATTGCATAGATGTTACCACTCATTTTTACGTTTACACATTCACGTTTACAATAATGCTTCGTCTGTAATGATGATGGCTTTCTGAACAGGAAGTTTGTAAATAGTTGGGTTTTGGACCCAGAAGTGATGAGGGTAAGATGCTGAATGGTCCCACAGAAGGAAAAGCTCTTAGAACCAGGAGATCACAGAAACATCATTTCATTTCAAAAGCATCATGTCATTTCTTAGATATATTTATCTATGCTACCTCCATGCTGCCCCCTTATATAGCAGGTGACTCTATAGATACTGGAGAGAGGAAACAAACACAGGGTCTGGGGAAGCCAAACCCATAAGAGAGAATGACCATGAACTAGGTGAAAGAAGAGACACACTGTACAGTTCTGGGAGCCAAGGTGGCAGATGACAGTGCTGTCAAGTTACACCCAGATGGGGGCAGGGCAGGGGACAAAGAGCATCAGAAACAGCCAGAGGCCAAAGAGGAAGAAATCATACATTTACCTGCTTTGGGATGAATTTTAAAAATGCTCTTTGCAAGCAAGTATGTACCAACTGGTTGACAAAATGTACTACACGAAATAAAAAGCAAATCTTTCAAATCCAGCAATGTTGTGTCCATTGCAGGAACTACCATAGAGAATTGTTCCTGCTTAGCCCAGGAATGCAAAATCACTGTGAAATCTCCAATAGACAGTTATCAACCATGCCCAGGAGTTTTTGATATTATCAACCACAGACCGAGACAGGACTTGTCGTTTTATAGTGTCTCAATCAGCATCATGTCTCCCCCATGCAGATTTAAAGCATAAATTAGCCACACAGTCACTGGGAGACACATCACCCATTTGCATCCAATCAGCTAATGACTGGCAGCTGTCTGCAGGAGCCATGATAAAGGCAGCAGTTTTCAAGTATAATGCTTCATGGGGCTTAAAATCATATTCTGTAAGAACACATGGCAGACTGAAGTACTTGCAAATTTTCAAAAAGCTTTCAAAGGAGGAAGGAAAACAGCCTCAATGTGTAGTCTCAGAAATTATTCTGAAATACTGGTTTTAAAGGGTTTCTAATCTTTTGCTAGACTTAAGTAATGTGACAAATTGTCAGGAGGCTTTTTTTACTTAAGATTCTTCTCCGACTCATAATTGCCAAGGAAGTAACTGAAGTCAAAATTAGGAGCACTTTACAAATGAGGGGGGGGGAGAAAGAAAAATAGCAGCAAGAAACCCAGATTGAAAGACTTTTGTCCATTTCAAAATGGAAGCCCATGTCACAGATGACAGTCCTGAAATACAAATGACCTCCATTCCCAGTCCTATCAATCATTTTATAAAGTATCCCTCTCAGTATCTCGTTCTCTGAAGAGAAACATTTTACAATTCCTTATTGCCTTCTTGAGCATTCTACCTCTAAACTGAATATAAAACTCAAGAAGAAGAACGACTGCCATATTTACTGCTCAAGTGTCCTTTACCAAAAGCTTCCTCTCTAGTAGGCACGGCCATTATTGTATAGATGGTATTTATGCCTTGTGTGTATGTGAATGTACATACTTATGTGGAAGGAGTGCATTCATGTAGATAAGCACACTTGTAGAAGATTGAGCTCAACACCATATATCATCCTCAGGGGCACTCACTACCATCTTTAGGATAGAATCGCTCATTAACCGGAAACTTACTGATTAAGCTAGACTCTCTGGCAAGCATGCTGCAGGGATCTTCTTGTCTCTGTGTCCCCTGCATTACAGGGATCACACTGCATTTGTTACCATGACTAGCTGCTTTGACATGGGTTCTGGGAATGACACTCATGTCCTTATACTTATGAAGCAAATACTTCACTCACTCAGGCATTCTCCTACCATGTTGAATTTTCAAGTGCAACACCCCGCCCCCTGCCCAAGTTTCTTCCATCCCATCTTACAGTCTACACAGACAATACACTCAGACAGTGAGCAACATCATTGTGAATGCCATGAGAAACAGGAAGAAAGAAGGAAGATAGGGCATGCTGTATAAAGAGGTATGACTGTCATCTTCAATGGGCTTGATAAGTCCACATAAAGCATCTTACTGACAGTGGTACCTTCAACTAAGACCCGAGGAAGATGCAGAAGAAGATGCAGCACACCACACTGGGGATGTCTAAGAAAACACACTCCACACAAAAGCAACGGCAGAGACACAGGGGTCAGAGTTTATCAGGTAAATAGAAGGCATCAGAGCAGCTTGCAGTGCTGGAACGGAGCACGGGAAGGCAACGCAGCTAGATATACGCATCTTCTCTGAGACTCTGTGGTTTTGCTAGGAGAGAAAAGAGAAATGAGCAGAAAGCCGTGGTGTATGGAATATCGTGTGCGTCCTGACATATTTCATAGGGTCACTGGGATGGTGGTTAAGTGTAAGCTAGTATAATGGAATCGGCATGTCAGCTCAGACATTAATGATCACCTTTGTCCTGACAACAGGAAAACTGATGCAAACTGAGACTAGGAAAAATCAAGCTGAAACACCTGGAAACTTGCAGAAACAGGGAAAGCCAGAGAGAGCGGCAGAGAAGAGCTTCTCAGGAGCAGAAGCCTTGAGGGTTAGAAAATTACACCAAGGAGGAGCCTGGCAATTCTGCTCAGTTGGCTTAGGTCTCACTCTCATGGCTCAGGTAATAGAATAGAAGGGTGCGCTCTGTTAACTTGACTCAACCTGGAGTCATTTGGGAAAAGGAGTAAATGCCCTGTGGCAAGCCTTCTGTGCATTTTCTTAATCGGTGATTGAAGTAGGTAGTCGTGAGTAGTTCCACCTACGGGCAGATAGTCCTGGGTAGATAAGAAAGCAGGCTGAGGAAGCCTCTTGAGAACAAGGCAGTAAGCGGCATTTCTCCATGGCCTCCGTATCAGCGTCTGCCTCCAAGTTCCTGCCATGACTCCCCTCAGTGATGCACTGCGACTTGGATGTGTGAGATGAAATAAACTCTTTCATCTCCAAATTCCTTTTGGTCATGGAGTTTTGTGACCACACCAGAAACTCTAACTAAAGCAAAGGAGAAGACTAAATAGGGAATTTATGCACAGCACCTGCTATACAAAAGTCTGCTTTCTTTTAGAAAGGAAGAGGCCACAGCCTGTCCATATGCAAGAGAACATCCTGCAGCTTGAGTTCCTTCCAATGTCCCTGTCTCAACAGGAAGTGGGACAAGGTAATGGTAATAAAAGAGGTGACATAATCATAAGATAGCATAACACTTCTGAGATGTATAAAAGCACCCAGTGTTGCATTAGATTATACCAAAATATTAATATTTTAAAATAAAGTCTGAGTCTTTAGGGAGTCCTGAAGACAGGGAGAAAAAAATGCAAAAACACTTGAGAAAGTTGACACCTCGGGGGGCTTAAGACTGTAGCACACATTATATATAAAATGAAAGTATAATCTCAATGAACAAAATGTCTCACAGAGAACTCTCCATTTGTGCTATAAAATACATCATGTCTGACATAAAATAAAAAATTACAAGGCATAATAAACGATCAAGTACACGCAGGGTTGCAATCCAGGTAGGGATCTTTTAGTAATACCTTAGTGCAGTGGTTCTCAACCTGTGGGTCCCAACCCCCAGCCCTACCCCGGGGGAGGGGGGTTCACCTATCAGACATCTAGCCTATCAGATATTTACACTATAATTTCATAACTGTCGCAAAATTACAGTCCTGAAGTAGCAACAAAAATAATTCTATGGTTTTGGGGGGGGCATCACCACAATATAAAAAAATACTTTAAAGGGTTGCAGCCTGAGGAAGGTTGAGAACCACTGGTCTAGTGAAGGATGACGGCAGCTGTGCCTATGGACATAAGAGCAGAGGAGGTAGAACATGGTCGGGGGCTGGAGATATCATTGAGGACACAGCATGAAGGAATTACAGGTGGAATAGACATAAACTGACAACAGAGAGGAGGCACAGATAACTCTTTGCTTCACAGCCAACTACAGGGAAAATGGACCGACCGTCCGGTAAAATGACGGGCAGCAGCAGATACGGCTGGAACTTAGTAGACTGGGTCTCAGAGTACTTTTACTAGTTCTCATCAGCTAAGAAATCATTTGCCTACTCTTGTTAAAATGCTTAAAGCATATGCAGCTTATTAGGTGCTGTGAAGAAAGCATGGGCCTGTTGGCTTATGAGACAGCTTTCTATAGTGATGGCGAAATTACCAGGCATTTTTACTGTACAACCAAAACACTGGGTTCAAAATCATCACTGTTAGGCATCAAATAGTTAATGCAGAAAACGACCTATGTGGTTAAAAAAAAAATGGTTCTACCTCATGTGTAACAGAGACTGCTACTTCAACCTTGGCATCTGAATATGGCCCTCCCTGTCTTTCAGAGTAATGACATTTGGCTGGATGGTTTGCCTTCCAAAGATAATATTTCCCAGTCTTTCTCACAGAGACATGTAGCCAACAATCTCTGGGCAAACACAGAATATATAATTTCTTCAGAATAACTTAGAAAGAACGGGT
>LR752730.1:50630-63153 GCA_902729485.2 Mus minutoides
ATATATATATATATATATATATATATATATATATATATATATATATACTAAGAAGTGAAGAATTTCATAGGATGAACAATTTCAACTCTTGTTCTCATTAAAAACCTCTGCAACCCAGGATGAAGAGATAGGCAAGTAGTTAAGAGCACTTGCTACTCTTCCAGAAGATCTGGGTTCAGCTCATACAAGGTAGGTCACTTAGAGCCCCTGGAGGCTCTACTGTGCTACTGTGATATAATTTACTGTGAAGCATATCTGCAGCAAAAAAACGAACCTTATTTCCTTATTTTTGTTTGTTTCTACCAATATTTAAATTATCTCAATTGTGATAACAATTTTGGTTAACAATTTTGTGTTTTAACAAAAGCTAGATTTTGTTGTGTCCATTTGTAGAGATTGGTTAAAATGATTTTTTCTATAGTAAAAGTAATACAATGTACAGTCTCTGTTCTTATTTTATAGTATACAAAGTTTTTACCCCCCCTGAAGTTACTTAAGACATCTTAAATTAGGAATGCACTAACTACTTTAACTAATGGTAGCCATGAGCATATTCAACCTCTGCAAACCCTACATTGAACACAGCTACACCCCACCTCCAAGTCTTGTGGTATTTCCTCAGGCAAAGCTTGACAAGCATTACCTAGGGTATATTTAAATGAGATAAACTGACTTTCATTCTATAATCAAAGAGATAAATATTATTCATATTTTAAAAGGCAGACAGTAAGCATTCTTCTAAATTCTTATGGCAGCCTTTATTTCCAGTCAATGCAAGTTCTAATTCTTCTGTGGAGACATAATCAGGAACACAAGGAAATGAGTTTCCTATTGCAAGCACGGAATGCTGAATGGGTCTCAACTGGTTATATAATGTGTCTCTATGAAAATAAGAATGGAAGCTGCAGGTTTCACATAAAAGGATCTCATCCATGTTGTGTTTTAAGGCACAAAATGATGCTCTAAGAAGACTGCCCGTGTAAAGTATCTAGGCAAACCATAAAATGATGCATTACCTTTGGCTGGGTTCACTTTGATCCCTGATCTATACAGCATCTCCTCATTCTGCCAGTCTCCGTTCCTGATCGCAGTCTTGACTCCATAGAAGACAATTAACGTGGCCGTAGCATAAAAAACCAAGCTCTTGAGAAACCTTTTTTGTACTTTGACATACAGGGCTCTGGCACCCACTGTGATCAGAAGGCAGAAGCCCATACTGGGAATATATAAGACTCGCTCTGCGATTACAAAGCCGACATAGAAAAATAGGTTCGTGGCAGGAATAAAAGGTATTATCAACAAAGATAAGGACAGAATAACAATGTTCTCCGTGGAAGGGAGCTGAGTTCTCTGTGGTACACAATTTTTAATTCCATTCTCTACTTTGGATGTAAAGCTGGGTTTCATTTCTGAGTTCCGGTACTCCATGTCTGAGTGGCAGCTATGGCCATTTGCATTCTGCTTGCCATTTGTCACCGCTTTCCCGTTGCACTCTCCTTCTAAACTTGGGTTCTTCAAACCACAGTAGGCAAGAAGGAGAAGTCCAGAATAGAAGGCCACAGTGTGTAGATTTCTCCAATCACAAACTGTTTTGAGAAGAGGCACGGCATCCATGGACCAATCAAAGCTCAGGGTGTCCGGGCAGAGCAAAAGCCAGAGGTTCTTGGTAGGTAAATACAAGAAGGTGAGCGTGCGAGCCAGAAGGCTGTCTGAGTCAGCCGCGGGGTTGTCGGAGTTGGAGAAGCTTGGTGGTTTATTGCCCATCCAGTACAGCCGAGCACCCAAAAGGCAGGTCCCCCAGAATGTTAACAAGCTAATGCTGAGAAAAAGAGACAAGTTCTTCCTCTGAAAGCAAAAGAGAGAGAAAAAGGTCAACATCATCATCATCATCATCATCATCACTGCAAGGGAGAACATTTAACATTCCCAGCGGGAACACTTTTAAAGGGGCACTTAAATCAAGACTTCATCTGCATCTCTTTTAAAATCTGTTTAGGGATACTTTCATCTCTAGAAAAAAAAAGTGACCAGAATCCTAGCTTGTACCTAAGTTTGTCTTTCCTTTCTGCAATTTCCTTTCTAAGACATCAATGACCAAAGCATCCAGGTTCTGACTATTACGAAATGAATACAATTATTTCTCTCACAGTGTCAGGTCAAAAGAAAATACCAAGTCGACGGGACTTGGCTCTGCAGGAACAACACAGTCACCTGGTGACTGTCTTCTTTTATTTTATAAATTTAGATTTCATAGAGGAAGAAAAGAACAGTCATATCATATCTGCTCAGGTCTAAGGCACAGAGCCTATAGCCACGGACCCATGATAGTTTCAATGTCATTGTCTTAAATCTCCTTGCTCACCAACAGGAATAATATATACAATGTCAAATAACCAAATATAATCAGATATACTTTTTTCCAATGTTCACAGTCTTTAAGCTAAGTTTTAATGATGGATTTCCTTATTTTAAGAGCAAGAAGAATCAGAAAGATCCTTCATGCCTCCTCCCCCCCCCACACACACACACAAAGAAAAGACATCTGTGTTCATAAGAATTTTCTGGTTAATTTCTTTAACTAGAGTAAAACACAGCTGGGTGGCAATGCATTCCAGTGTTAGCAATATAGCAGACCAGGCTGGAAGGTCATAAGTTCAAGGCTAGCCAGAGTGAAACAGATGCTGTCAAGTGAGGCATCAAAGGTGGGGGGGGGGGGTGGCTCAGCAGTAGCAATGTTTGCTGAGCCAGCACATGGCCTTAAGTGGAAGCATCAGCATGAACTAAAAAGAAATATAACGCAGCTAGAGAGCAAGCTCAGGGCTTAGGAGCACTGGTTGCTCTTCCAGAGGTCCCGAGTTCAATTCCCAGCACCCACATGGCAGCGCATGACTGGGTATAACTGTAGTCCCATGGGATCCAAAGTCCTCTCCTAATGAGCAGGTGAACAGTCAAACAACCATACGCATGAATAAATAAATCTTTAAAATTATATATTTTATAATATACTAATGTATTATATAATGATGCAATTTAAAACTTTTAAGATATATATATATATATGTAATCAATATACATAAATATATATTTATAGAAAAAAGCCAAAGCATGTGGTAACATCTAACAATCTATTTCTAAAAGACTCAGTGTGTGTGTGTGTGTGTGTGTGTGTGTGTGTGTGTGTGTGTGAGACTAAGATATCAGAGTCACACGTTCTGAAACATTCATTCTCATGCAAAGGTAAGGTCTGGAAATGGAGAACTAAATGGTGTCACTAAAAGGACACCGAGTCTACTGTCTGGCACCTGTCAGACTCCGAATGCTCTCTCAAGGAATGCTATAAAAAGTGGTAAGGAGTGTGATACTAATCAAACCAAGGCTCCGTGCTAATCCAGCCACTTGTCCTTTTTCTTCGTTTTCCTTTAAAGATCTTTGATTTTTACTTTCTAACTAATACCTATCATCTGATTTGTGCATACATTCAAGATGAGAAAATTTCACTGAACCGAGTATTGATATATTATTTTCTTCAAAGGCAATTTTCCCAGTGTCACTCAGGTACCCCCAATAACTTAAAATCCTATGATCACCGCTTAGGGTAGAGGCTACACACCTGCTGCTTTGTTGGTTTTTATTTTCCCTCTCCGTCTAGGGTATCCAACCACCCCACACTGTTGTTTCTGAGATGGACAAGACACGGTGATTCCAATGAGTTGACATCAAAGACTTAAAAGCTAAATCCAGCAAGCACACATACAAAGGGGCTGAAGCTTACACATATGACAGCTTTTAAGTCTTTGATGTAGCTGTCTTCAGACACACCAGAAGAGGGCATCAGATCTCATTATGGGTGGTTGTGAGCCACCATGTGCTTCCTGGGATTTGAACTCAGGACCTTTGGAAAAGCAGTCAGTGCTCTTACCGGCTGAGCCATCGCTAGTTTATTCAACACATCAGCAAAGCTGCCACCTGGGACAGGTACAGTTCTGTGCATGGTAGCGCAAAGGTCCTAAGAAGGATGAGAGACTAACGTTCAACTGTCAAATGCTACCCTCTGCAGACCACTTTGGGAGGACTAGAACCCACTCTTAGCTCTTAAAACAACAAATGCCTTGGCACTAGAGAAGAGACTCTGGGAAGGAAATGGCTACTCTTCCAGAGGAGCCAGGTTTGATCCCAAGCACCCACACTGCAGCTCACCACCTTCAGAAACTCCAATTTCAGGGGAACCAGTGGCCTCTTGTGGCCTCCATGGGTACTGCATAACAAAGTTTCATGCAAGCAAAACACCCGTACATAAAAAAACGTAAACGCCTTTTTTTTTTTTTTTTTCAAAACAGAAATAAAAATATGCATGCTCTGATCTCGGTAGAATACCTAGGTGACAGCAGTACAGCCTAAACCGATAATCACTCCATCCGTAACTGCACAGTCTTACCTGGCCCTCAAAAATGCTGAGACCTGGGCCTTTACTATGCGAATATTTACAGCATATTTCTCTAATTCTAAAGAAATAATAATGAAACATAAGCCATGCTCTCAGGTTCTCAAATAAATTGAATTCTTAATAAACGAGTCAGGAAGTCTAAGATGTGAGAGTAGTATAAAAGGTAGCATTCAGGTTGAGATTGACAAATCAGACTGCAACCTTAAGACACAACTCAGCCCTAGAATTCTTTAATCTCTTAATCAGGAATAACAAAATATTGTAAAAGATTGTGAATTGGTATTTAAGAAATTACCAGCCAAGGCTACACAGAGAAACTCTCAAACAACGAAAAGGAAGGAAAAGTAAAAGGAGGAGGGGGCGGAGGAGGAGGGGGAGGAGGAGGAGGAGAAGTTACATTGAAAATATATATTCCATATAAATCTAAAATTCAAGAACTGGAAACAAATGCCACTGAAATTACTTTAAAAGAGTAATCAAAGAGGTTGGATAAAGAGATATTGTATAGTACTGGTAGAAAAATTGAAAACATATAGAAAAATGAACAGCCTGTGTCACCTATACTTGGTAATATGTGTTTGCTACACGTAAGCTAATTAAAAATGTAAAGTGTTAAATGCAAAGACAATAATGCAACGACTCATAAAGCCAAAAAATTAAAACAAGATAATTTTTAAAAATTCAATAGAGTAGCATAGTCATAAAGTTTAGTCGGCTCTTATGCTTAGAAGCCATGAGGCAATTATGGGAAATTTATGTACAGTGTACTTGTGCACATAATCAATCTGAATTACTACATGGTAATGAAACAAACCAAATCCAGCCTGCAGCAGCACAGCTAGCAAAAGTCATGGTGCAAAATATGCAGAGTATATAAAGGCCACACAGGAAACAAAAAAACTTTTCAAAAGTTTGTCTGAGTCCAAATTATTTTAATATTGATGATCTCCAGGTGCATCTATTTCTTAGAAAATGACATAGATTCCTTCCTCTTAAAATTGAATAAGAGTTCTAACTGCTTGTGTCTAACTCTCATGCATCTGCTGCTAGACTCTGGAACTGGGCCGTAGAGAAGAATACTGCAATAGAAACCGATACAATAACGCCAAGTTTAAGCACAGAAAACCCTGGGAGAGGTCTTGATATGAGAACCACATGCCTGCACTTGTGCTGACTGGATATAAAGCTGCCTCTTAAAACTATTCAAGCAAAGGCAACGACCCTGCACTCTGATTATTGAAACGTATCTATGTGCTAAGGTTCTAAACGGTAGTATTGTGTTCATTATAGTTACTATGACTTTAATAATTTACACTTGTTCCCTGTTAAAATATTTTCTTTTATTATACTTTTTATTTTGGGGTCACAGGGTCATGTAGTCCTGACTGGCTTCGCGCTTGCTAAATAGACCAGGAAAGCCTCCAATGGACACTGATTTGCGGCCTCTGCCTGACATTTGCAGAGATTAAAGGCAGTACCACCACGGCTACTCTAATTTTCCATGTTCTCCTAATATCTGTAATTACTTTATCATGGTTACCATGATTTTTGATAGAAACTCCCATAAGCTGACAAGAACATTAAACAAAGACAACACATACAAAGGTTGGGACATACATTATCAATACATGGGTTTTACTCAAACTGAAACGTCAAGGAATTCCAGAGCCTGAGATTTGTAGGCATTGAGATAAATAATTAAGAGTGAGTGACCCTCAAACTTTTAAAATTCATTCCTTGCTTGTCTTTATTTCAACATTTTAAATTTTGTTAAGTTGAGTCCTCACCCGGATGTCTCCCTCCCCTCACCCCACCCCCACCCCTACCCCAGACTCCCAGAAAGGCTCATAAAGAAACAATATTGGCACGACATTAAGGCACCATATCTAAAAAAACACAGAAATGTTGCATTACCAGAGGACTGCCTTGCCTGGCCTCAGTTGGAGAGGATGTGCCTAATCCTGTAGAGATCTGAAGCACCAGGAAAGGGGGCTCCTGAAATGTGGGGACAGGGGAGGGGAGCACCTTCTCAGAGGCAAAGGGTAGGGGAAACAGGATGCGGAACTGTGGCAGGAAGGACTAGGAGGCGGGGCAACATCTGGAATGTAAATAAAATCATTAATTAATAAATAAAAATATAAAAGTTTTAAAAAGAAAATAGTAAAACAAATGTTGCTTTACAGCTCCAGGTAACCATGCTTACTGTCTGTGTCTCTGTGTGTATGTGTCTGTCTGTCTGTCTGTCTGTCTGTCTGTCTGTGTCTATCCCCAATCCTCTCTACCCACTTTCGTCATGTCCATGTAAATCAGATTCCTAAGTTTTACATCAACATATTTTCTAGATCTGAATGCGCTGTAAACTATAAGTCACGTGGGAAACCAGTGCATTTTTTACACAAAGCCAACTCAGACCCGGCTTGTGCCGGCGAGGGCTTTCTTCAAGTGTTTGTTCACAAAATGACATAGATCTGTCTACAACATGGAATCTAAGTTCTTTCTTTTGTTGTTAAATTATCATTTTATTTGTTTATGTTTCAAATGTTCTCTCCCTTCCAGGTCTCCCTTTCACACACACCCCCCACCTTATCCCTGTTGCCTAAGAGGATAACTCCCTGCCTACTTACTCTAGTCTCACCCTTCTAGTATTCCCTTTCTCTGGTGCATCAAGCCTCCACAGGACCAAGTGTCTCTCCTCCCATTGATGCCGAATGAGGCAATTCCCTGCTATATATGCAGTGAGATCCACTGACCAGCCCCAGTATACTCTGGTTGGTGGTTTAGTGCCTGGGAGCTCTGAGGGGTCCAGTTAGTTGATATTGTTGTTCTTCCTATGGGGTTGCATTCTCCTTCAGTTCCTTCAGCTTTTCCCCTAACACTTCCATTGGGGTCCCCAGGCTGTCCAATGTTTGGCTGTGAGTATCTGCATCTGACTTAGTCAGTTGCTGGCAGAGCCTCTCAGAGGACTGCCATACCAGGCTCCTGTCTGTAAGCACATCTTGGCATCAGCAATAGTGACAAGGTTTGGTGTCTGAGGATAAGATGGAGCCTCAAGGTGGGTGGTTTCTTGGTCTCTGGACAGCCTTTCCTTCAGTCTCTGCTCCATTTTTGTTCCTGCATTTCCTTTAGGCAGGGACAATTCAGGGTCAAACATTTTTAGATAGGTGGGTGGCCCCATCACTCCCCTAGGGCCACGTTTATTCACTGGTCACCACCAGGTTCAATCTCCCTGCTGTTGGGTATTTAGACTAATGTCATCCCCATTGGGTCTCTAGCATCCTTGGTTTCTGGTGGGACTTTCTATGGGTTCTCCAAGTTTCCCATCCCCTGCTCGTACTTATTTCTATTCATTCTCCTGGCCCTCTGGACTTCTCTCCTCTCTGTTCCCATACCTGGTCCTGCTATCCCCCCTTTTTTCCTCCCCCTCACCTCTCCCACCCAGACCCCTCCCTCCCTCTGCCTAGTTCTTAGTAAGTTCAAATAGGCTCTGAATACTTTGGAAAACATTTTCTTTAAATTAACAAGGAAAATCACCGAAGTATCCATACTTGCAATGTCAAAGTTGTAGAAGGATTTTTTTTAGAACTCCTAAGATTCAAAACAAAACAAAACAAAAAAGCACACAATGGAAATAAACCATGAACATGAAGTTTATAGCTTACAAGTTTTTCACTTTATTGATGCACTAAGTGGATTAAAGAGCAAAGCCAACATAAATAAATATGTGAAATTTATCTCAAAACTTCAAATTGACCACCTATCTCAGAAGCACAAAGGAAAGCTAATAAGATTTCAGGGTGCTCATTGGTGCTTGGTGCTGGTAATTTTGTGGAGGTCTGTGGTGTACCGTTTTCCCCATGATCCTCTGATACAAAAAAACAAAACAAAAACAAAACAAAAACAAAATCAAAACAAAAACAAAACAAAAACAAAAACAAAACAACCCCCACAAAAAAAAAAAAAAAACCCAAGCCAAACCAAACCAAGCAAACAAACAAAAAGAACAAGAGAGAAACAAAATGCAAGAAACCCAGGTAAACTAATCCACCTAATACAACTCTCCCCCTAGTTCATGGCAAACCGCTCTCGATGAGCACAGACTCAATATAGTCTTCGGATCTCAAATTTTCAGAGACTTAAGTGAAAAGCAAAAGAAATATGTAAATCTCAATGAAGCAAAAATGTAAACATTCTGCCTTGGGAGTATTACACCCATCATGAGACTCATTTTTGGCAAACTAATGAGAATAAATTACTTAAGCATAAGGCTCATTTAATTCCAAATTAAGCCCTTGGCAATGAGAGTGTTTCTAAGAATAAAGTAGATAAAAATCAGTTCCTGAAAGCTCTGACAGAGGAAAGAATCTGCAGACATAACAAACCATACACCACCCATTTTGTATCCATCAGTTATCACAGAAGCCAAAGCTTTCTCTTTATCAATAACAAAGAATTTCTCTGAGCTCTACTCTGGCCCCAAGTAATTCTCACTGGCTCTTCACCCCACAACAGAAGTATAAATCCACAACTGTCTGAACAGTGACAACAAAGAATATATGTGCAAAAATATAAACAGGAATTATTTCCATCTAGAACATATTTCTGTGGTTAATGAGTGTTGTTGTTTTTTTGTTTTTTTTTTTTTTTTAGATAATCAAGTTGTCTGTGAAGGGAATCTGTTTCGCTTTAAAAGAAAAATGAGTTTCCCTAATAAATAGATTCTATGAAAGATCAAAAATCTTTTTCCCCCACACTGAGAAACTGATAAGATGAAAGAATTTTAATGTCTGGTATTTTAAAAGACACAAAAAAGGTAGAGAAGTCCTAGTATTTGTGATTAAAGAATTTGAAGACTGGCGTGATAAAAACTTTTCTATATTAAAATAGCATGTATTTACTCTGGTTCTATAACATATAATAATATTTCCCATTGAATTCAACAACCAACAGAAGTCTTTACTATATCAGGTAAACATAGAAGTTAGTGTAGTTAACCACTTAGAGATTAAAATTCACTAACAACATTTACAGAAAATAACTCACCAAAAGTTTTCATAAAGGAGACAGTGGACACAAGAATCTAGATATCAAAGCATCTATAGCGTATCTGATTTAATGGAACATGGCTTTCTAAGTAAAGCCTGTGTTATTTCTAAGTAAAATACTTGACCTAGGAAAATTAATTGTAAAGTGGTGTGTGTGTGTGTGTGTGTGTGTGTGTGTGTGTGTGTGTAAGACAAAATATCTGTAGGTGCCCATGGTGTGGCCCAAGTTGAACATCCAGTGGCATACTTTATTGCTCTACACTTACTTTTGAGGCAGTAGATTGCTAACTTGGAACATACTGATTGGCTAGTGAGGTCTCTGGGATCCTCTGATTTGTCTCTCTGAAGATTATAAGCGTGTGCCACCATGCCAGATTTTGTAACTAGGAATTCCAAGGCAGGTTCTCATGCTCACACCCCGAACACTTTACCCATTGAGCCATTCCCCCAAGCCCTCTTGTTCCTATTTCAATTATAATCAAACTACTAGCCTATTGAAATCCTCATAATCACTATGTATACATTTGACACTAGAGGTAACTGTGATCATTTGATATAGAATGAAAAAGTTGTAGCAAAAAGAAAACAGAGATTGGCATGTTTAATATTTTTTCTTAAATTCTTTTTAAAACGTTTGCCTACTCACACCTTAAGTCATTTTTACCTTGCATCCAGATCTTTCCTTCTAATACAAATTTCTAATAAAAAGAATCAGACCTTCTTGCAAATGTAAACTGAGTCTAGAGCTAGAAAAGAAAATATTCAAGACAAGCTCAATAATCAAATATTCTAGAGCAATCTGTGCTCAATACTCACAAAGAGTAACACTTGTGTCAAGGGTGTGAAGGAACCCAGCTGGAACAATTTCAACAACAACAACACACATACATAAATACACACACACACACACCACATACACACAGCGAAATACTATCACATTATAACTTAGCACACAGTATAGGATACCATGCGTCTATATAATACATTTATCATCCATCTGCTTTTGCAAAAGAATGCTAAATAACTTGTATGCATACTGTGCCTACAAAGAAGAGATTAATAATTCTTACCCACAACCTAAATGTGACCTATGCATGATGACTTCCTTCCCAGACCAGTATCAAGGTAGGAGTACTGGAAGGAAATCTCTTGCCTGTTGAGAAACATTAAAAAAGCAGCTCCTCCCAGATGATCAAAGTCAACTCGAAGGGAGATGTCATGCCTTTATCCTTGATATCATGTGATGACACTGTCACTTTATAAATCAGTCTTTTCCCCTCTCAAAACTCAAAGCAGTCTAATTTGTTTTTTTAAGTGACGAACTGAAAGTGAAGACAAAGTCTACACAGTAGCTAACCAGGAATCTTAAAGCAAAGTTATCAAAAGTCTCAAAAACAGTCATGACGAAGATCAAAAAGCTATAACAAATAAATATAATGTTTCCTTTTACATGGTGTGGGGAATCTGCCATGGGATGCTAGGTTTAAAATGGGGCTGGGGGAATCTATATAAATTATGGCCTTTTGTCAATACTATTTTATGTATCTCTGAAAGCAAGATGGTGATGATAGAATAAATAGTAATGTACAGAGTATTAGCTTCCAGATTTTTTTAAACATGCACCTACTCTAAAAATAATGCCTATTTTTTTAATGTTATAAAAATCAAAACTCTTCATCGCCAAATAGAATTATATAGGTAGGCTTTTGTTACAGCAACATCTAAAAGCTGACAGAAAAGGGAAAAAAGTAATTATAAATTAACACTGCACCAATATTTTTATTGCTTCCTACAGGGAATAACTGGGATCCAATCTCACTGAGCATGGCTGTGTGCATGTATCACGCAAGGTGACACTGATTTCAAATCCTATTTCAACTTGTTCTGTCACTCTGCAGGATTTGTCTGTATTATAGGACCCTAAATTGGAGGCAAATATCAAGGGAAAGACTCGTCTAACCCCATTGCTATGGTGTTTTTGTTGGCATGGTGACCCATTCTTCCTCATTAGGCTAACGTGGGGAAATCAAGCGGTTAGCAATTTCTTGCGTACCCATGGCAAGGCCCTTCAACAGCTAACTATTTGCAACTGAAGTACCCAAAGAGTTCAATTAGTGGAACTGTGCGGGTGTGCCACGGCCCCTAACCCACTGTACGAATAGCAGGCTGCTGAATGTCAGCCTCTTGAGTAATCTTGTTTAGCTTCAAATAAGAGATTTAAGGCTTCCCACCAAGCAGTGAGCTGTGGTCAAATCAGGTTAGCTCCAAAACAATCCAGCCTTTATGGAGAAAATATATGAAGAAAAATACCCTCTGTCACCTAAGAAACAATGTTAACAGAAAAGGATGTTTCAAACGAAAGTAAAAACACCCATTTTTAAAGTAGCTTAACATTTTGGTTTGTGTTAAATTCCTTTCCATACCTTTAACATATAACTAAAGCAAAAAAACAATAAAATCCAAAGAGCTCACAATTAATTGAATTTGGATAAGTAACTTCTATCTCATCTCAACTAGGGGGGAACCCCCTTGCAAATCCATTTCCTGTGCCAATAAATTAAACTGCAACATTTTTTTTTAAGACTCTGTGTGGCTTTCAAGCCACAAACTAACCCCATTATGAGATGCGTCCCAGTCTCATTAATGAGCCAAGCATGGGAGCCTAGCATTTTGCAAACATAAAGAGACAAATTATAATGAGCCTTAACTCAGTGGGGAGCCTGCCATACAGCCCTCTTCTCTCAAAGACATCCTAATAGACAGCTCCTTAATGAGTGTGGGAGTTTTCCTATAAAAATACAAAAGGCAACATATGCAAAAGAAGATTTTATACATACAAATACTACTTAATATGCCTATCTACTTGATCAGCTTTCTTAAGAGCATAATTTCCTTGTTTGGTTTGTTTGTGTGATGATACTATAAGTACATTTTGTCTTCTGCTAAACACAGAGTAATTCAATATCTAATGGGCAAGTGACTTTGCTCTTTCGATATATATATATATATATATATATATATATATATATATATATAT